>CM021104.1:179264058-179559186 GCA_007115665.2 Sequoiadendron giganteum | reverse complement strand
GATCAATCCATAGATTTAATTAAACTAAAATCTAAAAAGAATAATAAGGTTGGACAACTAGAATATAAAAACTAGGATGGGCTAGTTTAGGGTTTGTTTTTGTTTAGTATGTGATTGGGCTTAGCTTGGATGTGGTTGTGTAGTTGATAATTTACTAGTTAGTAATACTTTATGGCTAGTTTTTTTTGTATATTTTTGCAATGGCGAATAGATGGGTGATAGTGGTGGTGGATGTTGTCAGGGTGTTGTGAAGGTCAAGATCTAGTTGCTCATTTTTCATAATGGTATTTTTATGGTAGTTTGCAATTGAATGTTTGGAACTCTATCTAGTTAATTATTTGCAATATCAGATGTGTGTATTTTCCTTTTAATCTATAATAAAGAACTAATCTTACGTATCAAAATATATATTTATAATTTTAATTTGCAAATTTTCAGTGTCTTTTGAATTAAATTTTTATATTTTAAATGAATATATGACCAAAAAAAATATTAAACAAATAAAACTAATTATATGTAGATCATAATGACTTCCAAATAGGAATTGTTAGATTGGCAAGCATCAAAAGAGGATTCCACTAAGGCCACTCACAACACCTAACAATGAAAAACCTATATAAACCAACCCAATCATATACCAATTTTTAGATTGGCAAGCATCAGAAGAGGATTCCACCAAGGCCACTCACAACACCAAATAATGACAAACCCACACAAACTAACCCACCAACCATAACCAAGTCTCCTAGAACCAATTTGACAACCTTTAATTTCCTTGGTCATTGTGAAGAAGATTAAGAAAGTGTAGAGACCTATCTTGGGTCAAGTCAACCCAATCATTATATTTCAACTACACATTCCATCTTAAGCCCATTTAGCTAAAAAATCAACCACCTTATTCCATTCATTGGGCATACAAATAATGGAGATAGAATCAAAATTTGAGGCCAGGTTAAGAATTTGTTTAACCACCAAAATCAATCTTTAGGAGGACTCTTGAAAATTTATTTTGTTTAGAATGAAAACCAATATTATAGATTTAGTCTCACAAATAACTCTTCTCCATCCCATAGAAGAAGCACATATTAGAGCTTGAAGAATCACTCAAGCTTCCATCTAAATATTAGAGTGAATACCTATATGAGTAGAGAAAATAAACTAAATCACACCTTACTATCACAACCAACACCACCAACTCCAACAACACCAGGATTGGGCCTTGAGAGGAACCATCTATTTTAATTTTCAAGAAACAATAAGGAAGAAGGGACCACTTCCCATATTTGTTCACCCTCAAGGATGAACAAACTCTACTTCCAAGCATGACCTGAGAGGAAGAAGGAAGAGATAGCTCCAAGAGCTCGAGAAGGCATATATAAAAAGAGGTAAGAGGATGATCCAAAGTGAATTTATATTCTATAGTCTCTTTGATCATACCTTTGATTTTAAGCCACACTTTTATGGACTTACTCTAGCATCCTTGAAAATTTAATGATTTTGTTATAGCTAAATCTACATACAAGTAAAGGATCAATATCCCACATGACCAAAATAAAGAAAGAAGATGTTGAAGGTCTTACCATACTATTCCAAAGCTCAACCAGAAAAGTATCATGGATGAATGGTCTATTACACACCTTCCACCATAAGCTCCAAATGTTCAAAGAAAAAGGGAATTGAAAAAAGGTGACTAGAGCACTCTTGGTGACTATCACCGAGGAAGAAAATGGAGGGCCCTAAGGATCCTCTCTTTCTGATGTTCTCCCAATTGAGACATTTATTATGATTTAAGAGACATATGAAAATTTGACACTTGGGCCAACCAATTTTTTTCAAAATTATTTTCCACCATAAAAACTCGGTATACCCCACCCTTCACACTACTAAAATGTGATAACCAAGAGAAATTGAAAACATGCCTTTCAAATCATGGCCCAAAGAAATAATATCTAACTCCTGTAGAGAACTATAAGGTCTTACAACTAGAATAGAATCTAAATTATTATGTTCCTCCTCTGATTCATCACCAAGCTGACTTTGGGAATCTTTCTACCGTTGAATAACAAATCTCCCCAACTAAATGGAATGCTTAAAATCACAAACTTTGGACCATCCAACATATTACAAAATAACACTAAGATCTTGAAAATGAGTAAAGGAAGATAAAATAGGGGATGATCATCCCAAGATCCACCCTAGAATAAAGCTCTATTACCCTAATTAGCTATCCAAAAAAGTCCTTTGATAAGAAAGGAACCCCTTTTAAGAGCATGCTCCAGATTATGGAACCCTTCCTAGTTAACTCTATTCATGGAATATCAACATCATCCACCTCACTCAATTATTTAAAGTTGGAAATTCTTGCCCATGGTTTATATGCATTTTTCATCATCTCTAATATAATTTGGTAATTAGAGCTTGAAAATTGAGCTTTGACTATCACAAACCAAGACCACCAACTTTTGTAGGCCTACAAACTAGATTTCAGCTAGCCAAATTCAATTTGTAACTTTCAATATTACTTGCCCATAAGAATTTTTTGGAAATACCATCAAACTCCCTTAGAAAACACTTGGGAGCAGATAAAATAAGAAATCTATAAATAGGTAGAGGAACTTCTCCAATTTTTGGGTTACCTATGGTGGAAAAGAACCTCCGGAGAGGGTCAGTTCCCTTGGTACTCATTTATCCTAACCTATACTACTATTTATACTAATGAAAAGAGTTAGAAAGATGACATGAAATGAATCTAACTATGAGGGTGATGCACCAAAATATCTGTTCAAACTTTTGACTATTGTTTTTCTCATATAAGTAATCAACAAATTAGTTGTTTATGCACAAAATTAGTGTTTAACATATCTATGTATCAATATTTGACGCAAATCATGGCGGGCTTTAAAGTTTTTTCAAATACATAAAGCATTTATTTTGATAGATCACCTAAACACTCACAAATTCACTTCAATGAAACATGGTTTCAAAAGCTACAAATACACCCAATGGAGGTTTCAAGACACCAAACCTTCAATTAACCTCTGATACACCTTAGAAATCATAATATTAGCTAGAACAAGCCAACCAAACTCCCTTAGAACCCTGGTTCCTTCATTATTCGATTGTTCACACCCAAGAGGCCTATTTGCTTATAACACTCCAAATAGTGAAAACAGGGCATGACTTTCATAATACTCTTCAAACCCACAAAATAATTGGCATTCTAGATACCCTTTTGGTTTAGTTATTTCCTTGACTTGAATCTCATATATAGGTTAATTAGAATATAAATACATGATTATTATTTAATTAGCTTAGTGAAATGAAGAATAAAATTCCTTTTATAGATGATTTGATTCCCAAGTGAACTAGTGGATGGTACTACATATTAGTTAGCAATTCAACAAGATCATATAATATGTAATAGAAAATAAATATGGATGCCAAAAACACATTTGAGATGAAAAGACTTCTAGCAAATATACCACTTCAATTAAAAAAGAATGGGGAATTATATACAAAGTTTAGAAGTGAGTATGTGGATTCCTCTCTAACTAGATGTACAAACCAAATATTTACACACAATGGTATAAGTAAATCATCTAATAGGCTCCATATACATGTTGACAAATGTCCAATGTGTATAGTGTTTGGAACATGCAAAAAAGATAAGGTCGATTTTGAAACTCATAAGGTTTTAGTTGTATTATTATATCATGTGGTGTGAACATTGTCATGTGTCATATGTGTATGGTTTCAATTATATATAAGAAAGTGATTTAAATATTTATTTGATTGATATCTAACTCTTTATATTAATGAAATCATACATTATTATGAATAATGAATTTAAAAATAATGTATAGATATTTCAAATTAAATAAATGTATTGATATGGTTTAATCATGAGAATTAATAATTCACTATTATATTTAATTACAATTACGATTTATTATTTGAGATTTGATTTCATAATACTATAAATAAATAATGAAAATTTAATTATTTGTTTGACTATATACATATATATGTAATAAGGTTTAACATGGAAATCAATTATCTAGGTCCATTCTTCTCTACATAACTCAACGCCCTCATGCACACCTTTCTTCTCTACGTGAGAGCACGCCCTCATCTCTCTCTCTCATGAAATTCCTCTTTATCATTTTTTGGTTTGACAGAGGTCCATTCGATGTTCCATTAATTCGTTAAGCTTTATTACAGCTGGAAAATGGGACGGCAGTCTTTGGAAAAAAATGTGTTTTATCCAGGAAAAACTGCAGTTTACCTTTCGCGCCCCAACAGCAGTTAACGGGAGTGAGCATCAGTTTGACTGACTGAAAAACGGAGACAAAGTGCAGTTATGGGGTATCCATGGCCTCCATGCCTCGTGCATTTACGGGGCTGGATAGCCAGTGCCATTACTTTCCCTCCACATGAAAAAGGCAATTAACACGATCAGTTCAGTTAGGGTTTTTAGTCACAATCAAGCAATACTTTTTGACCTATGTTTTTTCTAAACGTTTTCATTGTCTCCTACGAGATTGTTCGGCATGCTCAGATTTTTTTGTTCAGTATGATTCTTCTAAAGTATTTGAAACGATTGAAAGAAACCAATTTTCTTTTGTACTTTTTGATTTTGACACGTTTAATTGCAAGTTAATGGCGAGTAATTATCTCTGACAATTTTCTGCTTGAACAAAGATCAAAGACATATTAGGGATTCATCGTTTCAACCCCATTGCCTCCATAACAATATTAGGTTTTGTCCATTAGTGTGGATTGAGAATAAGCACAATCATATAAAGGAAGACATATCAAGGAGCGAAGTCTGATGTAGCTACACAGATAAGCTACTTTTTTGGGCAGATTTTAGATTTGGTGTACATGATGGTACCATAGTAAGGTAGAAAACTGTTCTTTACAGTTGTTGGCATATATAATATTTTCTATGAGAGATCATGCTTTTCTATTTTAAGTTTTCTACATTGATGGGGTTGCATTATTTGGGTGCATTTTCTACACTAGTTCAATGCCAGAAAATGAGAAAGGACAATTTTGAATTGAAATCATGGTTGTTTATGTGCAGATTATTAGGGAATTTATCCATTCTACTGAGAAAATGGGTTGGTATATCAAGAGTTGGGCACAAAGATCAATGGGTTCTATTTAGCGTCTCATTGTTCATGTGTATTTCATCATAGCATTATTTAGTTTCTCTGTTCTAGCTGAAGATCCATTTCGTGAAAGGTGTACATAACCTTCTCCACGATAACTACAGAATAACCCAACATCTGACTAGGGTGAGTCTTCCTTGAAAGATTTGGGTTGCATTCTTTCATGATAAATTTGAGATCTTCATGTTATTAAAATGGTATTATTTATTAACTTGTGTAACGGCATGCAGTCTCATGGTGGTGATGATGGTCGAGACTGTTCCAGTGAGACTGCTGAATTGCAACTTAAAATAAATGTCTCTGCATTTTAGTTGATTTTTTTTCTGAAAACAAAGGCAAACATAAAGTGCCAAATACCTATACATTGTAATGCAATTTCAGAATGTCTGCCAGTATGTTTTCCCTCTCCATTGCTATGTAACTTTTTCCCCACAATGCGTTGTATATTTTGTTGTTGTTTTGCTCTATATTTTGTTTACCTTATGCAGCTCTATATTTTTCCTTTTGCACTTCTCTGTATTTATTTCCCCTGCACTTTTTTGCTATGATTTTAACCTTGTGCTGCTCTATGTGTATTTCCATTGCACTGATTTGTAATTATTTCCTCTACACTGCTCTATATTTATTTCCCTTTCCCTGTCCTGATCTATTTATTTTCTCGACCTATATTTACATTTGTACAGTTTTATCAGTTAACTATACTAATATGTGGTCAAATGCAAGGACCCACCTTCCAAGCAATGATGGTTTCTGGCCAGAAGGCAACTCACTTGGCACTCAAAGCCCTAGGCCTACCAAATGCCTTGGTTGGATCTTTGAATGTGCAACCGAAACTTACTTTGGCTTTTATTGAAGATAAGAATACGACAAACTCCTTAGATTCTCTTCTTATGCAACTGGTACTTACATTTTGTTTATTGATGTATAAAGTCACTATGGAGTCAATAATGTACTTTGTGATGTGATAGACATAAGGAGTTTATAATCCATGGCCCTGATTCATATTTCAAGCATAGCTTTCCTATATTGTCTCTGATTTGATAATACATATTTTCATTCCCTACTCATATTTCTTATTCTTCTATTCAAATTTAAATTGCATTGCATATATCCTTTCTTCCTGAATGGAGATCCTATTTAAAGTTTGTTGATAGAATGGTAGTCTTGAAAAGAAAGAGCTTGGCTTCACCAAACAAAAATTGAAATGCACAGAAATGCTACACTTCAACTGTGGTTGAATTATGTATGCTATTTGTCATCAATTCTAAAGATGAAATTGAAGATTATAAATTTTTTGATTAAGTTAATGTTTCAAATATCCCTCTTCTTTCTTCTTGAAGCCAACTATATTTCCCACTCATATAGGCTTAGTTTCCCACTGCCATAGATTCCTAGTAGTAACTTGGACAAAGAGGAGTGATACTCAATATGATCACATTACTCTTGAAATATTTTGCATCCTGCCATGGCAACACTTTTATAATCTTATTTGTTTTGAAAAAGGCTTAATATCTAGGCAATCAAAAAGTTTTGTATTGGAAACTTCGGTGTTTTTCGAAGGTCCCTACATACTTTGGGTATTTTCCTTTCCTCATGATGCATTAAGAAAAGCATGAATGGATGCTTGTGGTATAACTGTAAGCTATACTTGTCCAAAGGGTTTTTAAGACATTTAGGAATCATGATTTGATAGTTGCTAACTTATAGGTGTAGCAGTTGGATTATTTTTAGATCACAAAGCCAATGGTCCTTCAATTTGGAAGTTTTCATTTAGTGCAGCTGTATTAGGCCCCTTGATCAACTTGTTTTGATAGGAACACACATTTTTTTCTCTTAACACTTTCCAAAGGAACTTACTATAGAGTTTATTTTTCAACCTTGCCTATAGGTCCTTACAGGAAAGGAAATCACAGTTACCATGCGTAGCTAAGCATCACCAAGTGACCTTTTTTTGGAAAACTTTTTTTAACTACTGTTCATACCTATTGTGAGCTAATGCCATTCTAAATTGAACACAATCACTCATATACAAAGCCTTGTTACATTCAAATAGTTAAAAGGGAACTCATTTACTACGTTTTCTTGATGAACATTCCATTTGCCACATGGTCATGCTAAAGAACTTAAAGCAACATACACATGCACCAATGTTAAGTAAGGACTGAACGCAATTAGAGCTTCATAGTTTACATAGGTACCAACAATAATGATGCAAGTAATGGTATTAAGGCTTTGACAAGAAGGGTTTTTTCAATAAACTTATAATCTATCAAGTAGTAATTGTTTCCCCACAAATGATGTATTTTTTGAGGAAACAATACTACTTAACACCTATTCTTTATTGTGTGTTTAGTGCAATATTACTTTGTAGTAGTGATACTAGGTGTTTGTTGTTAAAGTTTTTATTTGATAATTTGGCTAGTTTCAATGTGTTTGAATCTAAATTCACATCAGTACATCGATTGGCAATTTGGTTGTCAATGTTACTTTACCTCCTATAGATGTCATAATAGATGTCATACCACTAGCGATTGTTCCTCAGTATTGTTTCATAAATTATATTTTAGAACAAATATAGCCTCCACACTTTGTCGAACTAATTGAATTTTGAAAAAAATTATAAAAAACTTTCTTTGCGAGATAGCATCACAAGCTTCTCAGGGATACACTGTGTTCTACAAAAACATCCCAATCTTGACAATATCACAGTTGTTATGCACTTACTATGATATTTTGCATGTTCTTGATCATTTCCAACATGCAAGCAGCTGATCGAAATTTTATGGAAAAATAGCCACACCATACACTTAATTGCATGTGAACCAAATAGACTCCTTGATTTACTCAATCAAGATTTCATTTCCTCCATTACAACCCTATAAACCAGGGTAAAGAGATAGCTGGAAAATTGTAAGCAAGTACTTTGTTGTACTCAACACTTTATGGCATTACCAAGGGTTATCTCAATTGACACCCTTCAGAAGATGGCTATTAAACTTCCATAATGTGGTTTTGGTCACCACCAACCCATCAATCTATGGAAATAAATCATAGGACGACTCTATCCTTGTAAAGCCATATCTTTTCCTTTCAATTCCAACTTAACCTATTACTCAACACTTCATTAATAACAATATTAATCGTCTTGAGAGTTAGAATCATTCCATCTTATATATTTAGGAAGCTTACCCTATTATGAAGATTGTAAGTTCAAGGAAGGATAGCAGTATGACTTGGAGTGGGGTGATCCCACAATAGTGGTTTACAATTTTTGGCCAAACTAGACACTGAAATTATTATTTTTAACTAAATCTTCAAATTTGGGAACCTATAGCAGCTAAACCATGAGGAATTTGAAGATGATGCAAACTAGAGTCTCATCACATTTTGTCTATAGATTCTGAATATATTTTTTTCAAAAATTTTGGAATCAAATTGCACTTCTTTTTCCATTTCCCACGAAAACTGTTTTTTTTTCATAAAACAACATTTTTAAAAAGTGACGCTCACCGTATACAACATAAATTTTTTTGTATGAAGGATAAAATTCTAATTTTTTTGAACTTAGATTTGTAACTACAATATATAGCACTTTCATTTGGTCTCATAGTTTTTTATTGAATATTTTTTCCTTAATCAAGTTTCAAAGTCAAACCAATTGCAACTCAGACATAGGCAGACTGTATACAACATAATTTTTTTTGTATGTATCGAAATTCAATTTTTTTTTTTTTAATGGATCAAGGAAATCAATACCTAGCACAAACATATTTTAAAAATATATATATTGATAATTTGCTATTTTTCCACATGTACAAAACAGAGAGCTTGATTTTTGGTGAAAAACCTATGTTTAATAAAACTAAAAAAACACATACATAATAAAACCAAAATATATTAAAATTATATTCGTTGGATAGCTCGTTCTAAGGACTACCTGATTCTAGTTGGGTTTGTGAAGATTCCTCCATTTTCATCCTCAACCCGAGCTCCGAAGTGCTAAAGTTTAGGTTTTTTTGGTGTCTCAGATGGCGGATGAGGGATAAGGGGGGTTCATACAAACCCATAGGGGTTCGAGCGAACCTCTAGTCGTCTGCTCGAACGACTTTCCTATGCATTTTTTTGTTTTTTTTGGCGGCCAAGATTCAAAGGGGTTCGCTTGAACCCTGGTTCGAGCAAACCCCTTATTGGTTTGGTCGAACCAGTAGGTTCGTACGAACCCCTAAAATCACTTTTTTTTGCCTTGGGGTCATTTTTTATGAGTTTTCCTTCCTCACCTGAATTGTAAACCACTATTGTGGCTTTACCCAGTGAATATGGCACTGTTCCAAAGATTGTAATTTCATAGAAGGAATGGCGATAACAGTATACCTTTGAATTTTATCAATCCTCCTTTCATTGCTTAGCCTGTCAATTCTATTGGTCCTCCTTTCATTTGCTAAGTTTGCACTTGAATCGTGACAAATCATTGTTCTATTATATTCATCAAATAAACTAACCAAATAATACATTAATCCAGGAAGTGCATGAAGATTACGACTATAGATAGCCATTCCATCATAAGGAAGGAAGAACTTATATTTTCTACAAAATTGATTCCCATTATCTACAAAGTGACAAAAATGGTATTTTAAAATAAGAAAATAATACAACAGCTAAATAATCTCTTTCTAAAGATAAAACATCAAATAATTTTTAATTTCTTTGTTTGGACTAAACACCCAAAAAAAAGATCAACCAACCAAATGACAACAATTATCAGTCTTCAACATGTACAACAACCTTTCTTGACTTATCTACAATGCCCATTGGGCTCATTAAACTTTGTAGTTGCATTTATTGACTTTGTTGGTTTGCATTTAGTATTATGATTGAGTTATTGGTCATTGTGGTTGTGTGCCATAACTCACTTGTAAATCTGGAACTCTATATATTGATGCCCTGCCTCTTCTTCTATAAGGCAATTTGGGGCTTTTGCATATTTGTTTGTTTTGTGATCAACAGATCACTGTTCTTGTTTATTTGCCTTCGGCTGGTATCAAAGCCAGTTCAAGAAAAATCCATTTCCAAAAGAGATTAGATAGCTGCATAAAGGAAGATTGTTGGAGATAAGTGTTGATTGAATATTGCAATCAAAAGGAAATTCATGTGTGTGTTTTGTGTTTCCCGTAGGTTGAAAAAGGAAACTAGTGTGTGTGTTTTGTTTTTCCTATAGGTTGAAAGAAAGTTGTTTGAAAGAGGCAGCATTGAAATTTGTCCATGTGAAGAGGAGCTGCAACTTGTAAAGGAAGGAGTTACAAGATTAAATCTATTGTTGATTGCTCGAAGCTGGAGAATCGGTTGTTTGAAATTTTAAGAAAAAAATCGTTGTGCGTTTGAAGAGGTTTGCAACCATGAAAAGAAAGTTGCTATGTGAAATAAAATTCCACCCAAGGCTTTTATTTAAAAAAGTCTAAGTATTTAACTTTTTTGAAGTTATTTGTTTGAAATTTTTAAAGAGCACACAATTTTTTTTTAAGTTTTCACTTGAATTAAGTTATAAGGTGAAAGTTTTGATAAGTTTAGGTGAAAGTATTTTCACTTTTTAAATATATATATTTAAAGTTGTGAAATTTGATTTTGAAAGTAAAGGGTAAAAAGATTAAACTTTTTTTAAATTTTTTTCTTTTGTCAAGTGAATATTATGTAATTAAGTGCATTATCGGTTGCAACCGACACTTAATCTCGAAAAATCAATATAATATAAAAATATTTTTGTGTGTGGGTCCTATTTGAAGGGACAAAGGGAGAGTATCTGTTTGCAAAGATCTCTCTTGAACTTGTGTTTAATTTTTGTGTCTTTGTGCACATCTTTTTTATGGCAAATATGGCAGGAAATGTTATGTCTAACATGCTAATTCTTGTATTTGAAGGAGACAACTTTACATATTGGTGTACTAGGATGCAAACCCTACTCAAATCCAAAGATTTGTGAGAAATTTTACAAGTAGGGTATGCAGAACTAGATACAAATGCATTTAATGCATTAAATAATCAACAAAAAAGAGAATACAAAAGAAATGTAAAGAAGGATAATGAAGCCTTATTTCTAGTTCAAGGTGCAATTAATCAAGCATTTTTTCCTAGGATAAGTGGTGCTAGTCATTCTTAGCAAGCATGGCAAATACTGAATAATGCATATCAATGTGCACAAACTGCAAAATTACAAACAATGAGGAAAACTTTTGAAAATGTAAAGATGACTACTAGTGAATCTGTGAATGAATTTATAACGAAGGTAGAAGGTCTAGTGAGTCAAATGAAAGTTTTAGGGGAAGATGTAGATGAAAAGCATGTCATTGAGAAAATTTTAAGGAGTTTGATTTCTAAATTTGATAGTGTGGTTTCTACAATTGAGATTTCCAAAGATCTCACAACTATGCACATAGATGAACTAAGTGGAATATTGTTAACTATTGAAGAAAGGATGAAAAGTAATGAAGAAGGTCTAGAACAAGCATTTTCCTCTAAAGCAAGCATAAGAGGAAAAAGAAACACATTTTGTAGGAATCAAAATAAAAATCAATACAAAGGTGAATCTAGCAATTTTAGAGGAAGAGGTAATAGTTTCAGAGGAAGAAGTAGCAACTTCAGAGGAAGAGGTAGAAACAATGGGGGAGACTATGATAAAAATAATGTCCAATGCTTTCATTGCAATAATTTTGGACACTATGCATTAGATTTTTGGATTAAACAAGGTGAAACAGGAAAAGGAAATGCTCATAGTATTGTTGAAAATAAACAAAATTTATTTATTTCTTGCTATAATGCAAATGCTAGTGAAAATAATGTATGGTATATTGATTCTGGATGTTCTTCACATATGACATCTAACGAGCATTTATTTATCAATTTGGATGAAAAACATCAAAGTACAGTAGTACTAGGAGATAATCAATCTCATGGAAGCAAAGGTAAAGGTACAATTGCAGTTACAACAAAATATGGTGAAGTTAAACATATTGAAATGAAACACTATTAGTTCCATCCCTCAAAAATAATTTGTTGTCCATTGGAAAAATACTAGAATAAAATTATCAAGTGACTTTTGATAAGAATGAGTGCATAATAAGAAACAAGTTAAAAAGGAATGTAGTTATTGCAAGAGCAAGGATGACAGGTGATAGGATGTTTCATCTTCATTTCACTCATGGAAATCAAGCATTGAGGTCTAGTGAAATGAATGAAAGTAAAATTTGGCACCAAAGATATGGTCATCTCAGTTTTAGTGGGTTAATCTTACTCAAAAGATTCAAAATGGTTGAAGGTCTACCTTTCATTGAAAATACTAAAGAAGTGTTTGCAAAATGTGTTGTCGACAAAAAACACAGAGTTAGCTTTCCAATTGGTAAATCTAGTAGAGCTAAGCATCATCTTGAGATAATCCATACAGATTTGTGTGGTCTAGGTATAGAAACACCTTCTTTGAATAAATCAAAGTATTTTCTAACCTTCATTGATGATTACTCAAGGAAAACTTGGGTATATTGTTTGGTTTTAAAATCAGAAGTGTTTGAAAAATTTGTAGAATTCAAGAGGTTGGTTGAAAAATCAAAGTGGTAAGTACATCAAAGTGATAAGGTCAGACAATGGACATGAGTACAAATCAAATCAGTTTCTAGATTTTTGCAAAAATCATGGAATCAGGAGAGAGTTCACTACTTCCTACACTCCACAACAAAATGGAGTTGCTGAAAGGAAGAATAGGACAATTGTTGAAATGGCAAGGAGCATGATGAAAGAGAAGAACTTAGATAAAAGTTATTGTGCAGAAGCAGTATGCACAATAGTGTATCTTCTAAATAGAATTCCTACAAAAGCAGTTAAGGGAATGACTCCTGAACAAGCATGGTCTGGGATAAAGCCAAGTGTTAATCACCTGAGAGTATTTGGTTGTGTTGCTTATGCACATATACCAAAAGAGAAAAGGTCTAAGTTAGATGATAAAGGCCTAAAATTTCTTTTTATTGGGTATGGATCTGAAAATAAAGCATATAGATTGTATGACCCAATAGGAAAGAAGCTTGTTATAAGTAGATATGTGGTATTCAATGAAGTAGCAAAATATAGCAAGGATAATGAAACAAAGGGAAAAGAGGTATTGATTGATGAGGTTGAAGAAGGAGAAGAAGATGAAAATGAACCCGAGTCTTCTAGTACAAGATCAAGAAAGTATCAAAAATATCAAAGAAGGACAACAAGGAATTATCCATCAACTCTTATGTTGGATTCCAATTTTGAGAAAATGACAACAAGATCACAAGCAAAAGTGAATTATGCTTTGATGACTCAAATCATGGAAAGTAATGAACCACAAACATTTGAACAAACTCAAGAAAAAGAAGAGTGGGTTGAAGCAATGCATAGTGAGATAGAAACAATTGAAAGGAATAACACATGGGATTTGGTTCAGCTACCTCCTGGTAAGGAAATTGTTGGTACAAGATGGGTGTATAAAACAAGTATAAATCTGATGGAAGCATTGATAAGCATAAGGCTAGATTGGTAGCCAAAGGATACACTCAATAGGAAGGTATTGATTACACTGAAACATTTGCACCTGTAGCACGAATGGATACTACCAGGTTGGTTTTGGCTTTAGCAGTTTAACAGAGTTGGATAGTTTATCAAATGGATGTAAAGAGTGTTTTTTTGAATGGATATATTGATGAGGAAGTGTATGTTTCTCAACCTAGAGGTTTTGAAATACCCTCTAAAGAGCATTATGTTTACAGACTAAAGAAGGCCTTGTATGGTCTTAAGCAAGCACCAAGAGCATGGTATTCAAGGATAGACTCATACCTACAACAAAAAGGTTTCTTAAGAAGTCAATCAGATCCAAATCTTTATATTAGGATCTCGGCTAAGGATATTTTTTTCTTAGTTCTCTATGTTGATGATCTTATCTACACTGGGAACAATCCAACTTTATTTGTAGAGTTTAGAGCAGCTATAGTTGCTGAATTTGAGATGACAGATCTGGGACATATGCACTATTTTCTTGGTATAGAAGTATGGCAAAACAATGATGAAATATTTGTCTCGGAAAAAATATGCTTCAAACATCCTACAAATTTTTTAGATGAATAGTTGCAAACCAGTTGCAACACCCATTGAAGTTGGACTTAAGTTTTCTAACTTGGATGTGTTAGATTCGGTGGACCCCACTATATATAGACAGTCGATTGGTAGTTTGATCTTTTTAACTACTACTCGACCATATATCACATATGCAGTGAGCTTGGTATCTAGGTTCATGTCAAAACCTAAGCAAACACATTGGAATGCAGCTAAGAGAATTCTTAGATATGTCAAAGGGACATTAAGTTATGGTCTTAGATTTCAGCATTCAGAGGATAGTAAGTTGATTGGCTATACAGATTCAAATTGGGCAGGTTCCATAGATGATCGAAATTCTACTTCAGGTTATACTTTTAGTCTTGGTTCTGTAGTTTTCTCTTGGAAGTCCAAGAAACAACCTACCGTATCACTTTCTACAACAAAGGCAGAGTATAAAGCTGTAACATTTGCATCATGCCAAGTAGTGTCGTTGAGACGACTATTGGAGGATTTGCACCAGATACAGAATGGACCTACTTTGTTGTATTGTGACAACAAGAGTGCTATACAAATGAATAAGAATCTAGTGTTTCATAGTAGGACCAAAAATATTGAGATTCAACATCACTTCATCAGAGAGTTGGTTCAACAAGGATTGATCAAGATTATGTACTGTACTATAGAGGATCAGATAACAGATATCTTCATGAAGCCTCTAGCTCATGAAAGGTTTGAGACACTTAGAGATCTACTCCAAGTTCTTCCCAATGGTCATTATGGGGGAGAATGACAACAATTATCAGTCTTCAACATGTGTAGCAACCTTTCTTGACTTATCTGTAATGCCCATTGGGCTCATTAAACTTTGTAGTTGCATTTCTTGACTTTGTTGTTTTGCATTTAGTATTATGGTTGAGTTATTGGTCTTTGTGGTTGTGTGTCATAACTCACTTGTAAATATGGAACTCTATATATTGATGCCATGCCTCTTCTTCTTTAAGGAAATTTGGGGCTTTTGCATATTTGTTTGTTTTGTGATCAATAGATCATTGTTCTTGTTTATTTTCCTTCACCAAGAAAGCTCAAGGGAATCAAAACAACTACCTTTTGTGAACGTTGACTAAAATGTGTGAGGACAACATGCTTAGCACCCATTTGCAAGCTGCTTTGGAGCATAAGCCAATGCTTGGAGACACATGCATAACACTACAATCTCTGGCTACTGGAAGGCATCTGAAGATTTCACATAGGCATTCATTAGGAAGCATCACCTACCTCCACTCCAATTATTGCACAAAAAACAAAAACAAAAATGTTCTTGCACACTATGGCAGGAACTTCAATGCTCTCCAGCTCTTGTTTTTAAAGTACACCCTCTCTCATAATTTTTATATTGATCTCTAACCTATTGATGGAGGACACTATCATAGTTCTCTTCATCATGCTGAACAATTTGAGTTGTGTGGCAATGACTTGATCATGATCTTCTCTCATCTCTTGTATGAGATTTTGTGTGGATTTGTCTGCTTGCAACTGGTGTAGTGTAATCCACTATTACTCACAGTATGGAGGTAAGAGACCTTTATCTTTAAGGAATAATGCTTCTATGATTTGTAGAGCTAAGAGCCTACCCCTCTCATTATTTGTCCCAACACACTATTATTTAAGATTCAAAGCATTCTCTATCTGTGACATTCTTCCTTTTGCATAGTTACTGAGTGTCAATTTATAGAATTGGATTTATAATTTTGAGAATCAAAAGTCTCTATAATTTATTGTATTGCTATTGAAAAATAAATTAGCATAGATAACTATAATGCATATATTTAATAGATCTTAAAATATATTAGTTTCAAGGTGTCTATTTGTTGTGTTTAGTTGCTATAGGTTTCATAAAGCGAAAATTTGGTGAAAAATGTTGATTTCGATGTCCTACTTTGACCAAAATGTGGGACATAGTATTGTGGGCCGAACTTTTTTTTCTCTACATGTTTTTGAAAAATTGGTGTTTTATACTAAGAAATGTATAATGTCTAAGAAATTATGGGATGAATTAAAATATCTATTTGGTAAAGTTAGTAAATTTCATGCTTTTCAAATAGAGGTAGAATTGGATTCTATTTTTTCTAATACATTTCCTTCCATTGATTAAGTTCAAATCTTTGATATCTCAATTAGCTAGTTGTGGGAAAGACAATTTTGATTCTAAGGAATCTATAATATTGACTTTGTCTAAGTTAAAATGACCTTTTTTTGCCTTTTATTCTACCTTTTTCTCCACAATAGATGTCCTAGGCGATACATTTTTTTTGGTTCGTAAATATTTGTTATATATTGATATAAAAAAGTCATTTTTACAATGTGCCACCCATTTGGTGGAGATATTTTGTGCTTCAACCAGCCATGATTTCCCTTACATTGTTTACTTGGCATGAATTCCAGCCATATCCACCCAAACCCTCTCATTCCACCCACCTACAAATGATCACCAAAAGAACATCGACCGAGCATCCCCACCACCAAGCCCCACAGATCGGAGTGACTAGACAACATATACAAAAAATAGAATAGTAGCCAAAACTGGCCTTACTAGACCAGACCAAACCTTACCATTCCACATCCCAAAAAGTAACGTGGTGCCCATGTTGTCACTCCAGCAGAATCCCCTCGTCTTGGAGATAGAACTTGAAGTTCCCCTTCCAGTCCGCTTCTGAGGCCTCCTCCAGATACAAAAAGACTTTTAGAAATTCCACACATCGCCTTGCCCACTGCCTGTGCTCTTCTGGGACGGCTTAACTGGCACACTCTAAGTGTTGACCGCTTAGGTGGCCGGGCCCACATTTAACTCCACCATTCCCCCTTCGCCCATTCTTAACCCAACTCCTATTCGCAGTGATTCTCATTACGGATTTGCAATTTGCAAAGTTTGCCAGACTCTGTTCTGTGTCATCAACTTGGCTGGCTTCAAAATTCCCGCGTACCCCACCGACTTTATTTGTGCATTAAATTGTTCCAATCCCGCGCACCCAACCAAACCCTGTTTGTGCATTAAATCATTTTAATCCCTCGCATTAAGCAGGCAGTTTACATCCTCCAGAGTATTATTTCCTTGTTGGAGCCCAGAAGCTCTGGCTTTTCATATTTACGTCCCTGTAGCATTCATTCTTCTTCAGCAGTGGTGGTATTGTGGCGTGGCCTCCTTTTCTGCAATCAAAAATCTCCCTCGTTGTGCCTCTCCATTGCATAGTGAGTGTTATTCATCTTTCCTCTGTTTTTGTTTCTTGATTGTGTGGTATCAAAGAAGAAGTTTGGACAAACATCAATGCAAACAAAATGTGAAAGCCAATTAATCTGAAAAGAATCAACCAACATAAAATGCATCAAAACTAACTTCTTTTGTTGCAAGGCATGAGAATTCTCTTAGTGAAAGTATAAGCTACAAACAAAATACATGAAGAAGATCCATGCACTCCTCAAGACAACAGTAATACTTAAAGATTGAGCACATGGCTAAGAAAGAATAATACTTTGTTTCTTGATGTGTGAATCTTAAAAGATTGACAAAGTTCACTGTGATTGGTCGTATGTTCTTGTGAAAAAACCCACAGAAGACAGATCAACCATTGTTAAACAGGGTAAAAACTTCAGTTCACACAAAACTTACTCCTGCAATGACATCAGATTTTTAATATTGATTTTCAATTGAAAACTTTAATTTTTTAAATTTTTTTTAATAAATTTTATTAATAAATTAAAGACTATTTTAACTGGAGAAAATATTCAATTTCACAATCCATAACTGCTCTTTCAAAATACTCTGCCTGCCATGACCATTTCCATTCCTTGCGAATCGATTTGTTAATTTATTTTATTCAAATTCAAAGTTAAATCTCATTGGAATTTAGAAAAGGGAGCACATGAATTAATAGAATGCATTAACCCTAACCTTAAACCCTGTTCCGACATATATTTAATATATTCAAAGGAGAAAAAAATTTAATAGTTTCTATTGATTTATTCAGAAATGGAATCTCTATGAAGAAAATCTAGGAGGAAACCACCATTACAATTTTGAAAATTTTGGTCACATATCATGAAATACATTAAACAGCTCTGGCACCCAACAAGGTTCATCACAGACTCAACCTCTTCTGCAATATTATCATTATTTTTCTTTCCGGTCTTAAGAAATTTTGAAGTAGACAAATTCAGTTCAAGGTCTAGTTTTCCTCCTCCTCCTCCATTAAATCTAGATTCTAAGCTTTCTTCAATTTCTTCAAAATTCAAGTAATACATTGCTCCAGTCTGTAGCACAATAATCATATATACATTAAAAATCTAAGTAAACAATCCATACACTAATATCTGTAGGAAAAATTCATCATACTGACTACAGGACAATAATACTTATACCCAATATTAATGATAATAAAATTGGTTTGATCAACTCACCTTCAAGTCTAAGCATTTCTCCCACCCAAAGGGAAGGTTCTGCTCTTGACCCAATTCTAGGAGATCAAACTCAATCAATTCAGACCTACATGAAGATGAAGAATATGGTGAATTTCTTGTACTCCTTCCCAGCAGTTGAAGAGTTGTTGAACTACCCTCATAATCAAGACCTCTAGGCTTAGCCTGTAAGGCCTTCTTATCTTCATCCCATCCATTTGACAACTTCTCTCTCAACAACCATATTTCACAAGCCTGAATGAAAAACATTGATGCTCAGGAAGAATGTCTATAAGTACATATATAAGAAGTAATATAACTTTTCAACTCTACAAAACATAAAAGAAAGAGCCGCAAGATATGGAGAAGATCATCATGGAAATTATTACATTGTGATACCTATTAAGAGAAGAATATTTTGTGTGTTTTGGCGTATGCTAGGTCTTGCTCCAAGAGATGAAGCTTAAGCTAGATTTTATTAAAGGTAATTGTTTAGCAATTTTACACACAATTGTCCTTTTTCTTTTTCTTTATCTTCGTGATAAATAAGGATATTGATACAATGATACTTGGATATTTGAATTGTGGTATACTTTATATTTGGAGACTAGATCAATTATATGTCTTGCAAACAAACTAATAGGTTAATTTACTCTTTCTAAATTCTAGAGGGAGTATATTTATGAGATGTGAATGTAATTTAAAAAGGTTTCTTTTGATTCATTATCTTTTAAAAGAGATTGAGATATTCCTTAATCTATGACTATTACTCTTCTATGTGATAATTAATGAGCTATATATGTTGTTTCTAATCTAGTGGCTAATGCTAGGAATAAACATATTATTATTCATTATAATATAATTAAGACGTGCATAAATAAGGGGATGATTAACTTCTAGTATTTCCAAACATAAGATCATGTTGTACACATCTTCACCAAGCCTCTTATTGGGGTTAAATATGTTCCATTGCAAAATATGATTGGATTTGAGGGAGTTATTAAGGGAAGTTGCATTATGATATTTTCCATATTCTATGTGTGTTCTCCAAGTCAAGGAGATGTTAGAATAGTAAATCTAAGTTGTTTGGTTCAATATAAGTGATGAACCATAGCTAACTCACTTAGATAAACTTAATACGATTTAATTGTGAAATTCATTTCATCATGTTTGGTCCTAAGAGAGGTGTTTTTCCATTCTAAGAGGCCTATTTAGAAAGGAATCAATTCCTTATTACTCATTTATTTATTCAAGTGAGGTTTTTTAGTTTTAGTGTTCTTTGGTGGTCTTTAGACACCCAATATTTCTATTTATTGAACTTTATATAGCATTTTTTTTGGAGTAGATGTTCATATATCTAATAATGAATGTTTGACATTCTAATAATACTCACCTTTAGATGACATAAGAATTTTGGGTTTACAAATTTAACAAAGAGAAATTAAATAGTACAATAGTTATTCTTCTCATGGTGAACACTTAGAGACTTTTCTAATGTACAAATGATAGCAACATAGCATAAAATTGTCATGATTACATTCTCAACAATCAAATTCTCCAATTTCAATCATCTTTGCCACGATTTGTAAGATCAAGTAACATATTACATTTTCTATGGAAATTTGCTCATAGTTATATTCATTCAATTTGTTATTGATCATAAAAGCTTAACTTGACTAATTTTAGAAGCATCCTCAAATTGAGGATGAAGAGAGTGCACGCTATAAATATTATATTTTTAAAAATTAGTAAAGAGATTGACAATACCATACAAGTTACTTTAAATTTTAAACATGTACAAATGCACACAACTAAATATGAAGAAATAAAAATTCATTCATGGGATCTTTCCTTGAAAATTTCAAACCCATTGATACATTATAAATCTTTCTTTCCAAGCATAAAGAAAGGAAACTCTTTAAGAATTTTTTCAATGCGCTCATGGACATATTCATGGAAACAATCATTTCATATCTCTAACCCACAACAATGAAATGCAAATTCAAGTAGCGGAGAAAAACTTTAACAACACATTGAAGGCTCTGACACAATCTATGTATGTGCCATGTGAAGCACACATGGTCTTCAAAGACCTTCCAAAATCATAAACACACCTTTAACTAGTATGAATGACCAACTAGGGCTTTCTAGAAGCCTTTAGATTATTTTGAACATATCTACTATTATCAAGAGGGAGAGAGATAGAGAGATAGGACTCTCCATAGTAGTACTATGATATTTTCTAACAACCCAACTTCCTATCTTGTAATATTTGTTAGGGTGGGTTTATAGCAATCAATGAGAAAATGAGCTACAAGACTATGCTCTAAGGTACATAAAAATCACGAATAATACCATGTCTTGACATCCTTCATTACTAAGATGAGGACCTTATCATTGAAACAAAAGAATAGTTAGTTTATAACTACACACTCAATAAAATTAAATAAGGACAGTCATATATGTTATTCATGACAAGGTTATCTTAGTGATATTAGATGTATTTTGGGATTATATCCTCTATATGGGTGGTATGGAATTTTTAAGTGATGTTGAATTATCATGAAAATCCTCTTCGGTCATATGGGACTAGCCAATTGGTGATTACTATCCTATAAGAGAAAAATGGTAGAGTTTTACATGAAATGATCTTATTCTTGATAATAGCATTTATGACACTCCTACCCTTGATGAGATAGTCCTCTTAGTTTTGTGCTTGACTTTAATTGATGTCTAACAACAAGTTGGAAACCTTCATAATTTAGTACCTAAAGAAATAAAGTATGCATCTACAACCTATTTGAAATCATTGTAAATCTATCTCTATCCATGGTTGAAGAGGTATGCATCTACAACCTATTTTATCTTAATTTCCTAAAATGTTAGGACACATTTACCAAGATTTTCATGTAGAAATAAAAGGGTTTTCACAATTATGATGCTTCCTTAGCATTGGGATTCAAGATTAGGTTGTAAATCATTACAATTAGTCAACCCTAAGGTTTAAATCTAACAAAAGAAGATGCACCAAAAATATTTCCATATTCCAACACCAATTACATAGTAAAAATCTAGTTTTCTCTTTGTAACAATAATAGGCAGACTTTGCTATCATATATGACATGTGTTGAACCTTGTAATAGGTGTTAGACACCAAAATATTTCCTCATATATCTTTAATAAGGGTAATGGATCCTACTTGACATCTATAGCTCTATCATGATAGCTAGGTGAGGGTTTTCAACACATACCAAACTATCAATTTTAGCCTTGAATGTGTTGAGAAAATATAAGGTAATTAATGACCTACTAAAGGGAAGTTAATGATGCATTCAAGTTACACCATATATCCAATGATCCTTGTTCAAACCTTCATTCTAAACTACCTTCTTCCCATCCTTTAAATTTAAATTCTTGACACTAGATGTTATTTGAGATATAATAAAGGGTTTCAATACTTCAAGGAGCATTTGTAAAGGTTGTAGATACTCCAAAATAGCTTACAAGCTATTTCCAAGACTATTTAATGGTTTCATGAGAGTTTTAAGGGGTTGATCTCATGGTGAACATTTAGAGACTTTTCTAATGTATGAATGATAGCACTTGATAACATGAAATTGCCATGATTACATTCTCGATACTCAAAATTCTATAATTTCAATAATCTTTTCCACAATTTGTAAGATCAAGTAGCATATTACATTTCTATGGAAATTTACTCATGTATATATTCAAGTTGTTATAGATCATCAAATCTTAACTTGACTAATTTTAGAAGCATCCTCAAATTGAGGATGAAGAGAGTACACACTATAAATGTTATCTATTTTAAAATTAGTAAAGAGATTGATAGTGTCATACAAGTCACTTTAAATTTGAACAATTGGAGAATTCAACTTGAGGTTTTCAGATTAAACATACAGTTGTAGACAACTAAATATGAATAAATTCAAACCCATTCTTGGGAACTTTCCTTGGAAAATGAAAACCCATTGATACATTATAAAACTTTCTTTCCAAGCATAAAGAAAGGAAACTATTTAATAATTTTTTCAACACACTCACAACATATTCATGGAAAGAATCATTCATATCTCTAACCCACAACAATGAAATGAAAATTCAAGTAGTAGAGACAAAATTTGACAACACATTGAAGGCTCTTACAAAATCTATTTATGTGCCATGTGAAGAGCGTGGTCTTCAAAGACCTTCCAAAATCATAAATACACCTTTAAAAAATACATGAAAATATCTAATATGAATGGCCAACTAGGGCTTTCTAGAAGCCTTTAGATTATTTTGAACATATCTACTATTATCAATGAGTCAAAATTTATTTTCACAAGAAAGAAAAGTAATTTATGATATTTATTACACTAGTTTAATATTCATACAAATCCAATTGTGCATTTCTTAAATTGAAATTAACCATTTATCCTTATCACATTAAAATTTATTATTCATTGTTGATTTCACTTTTATACTCATTTCCACATTGACAGTCAATATCCTTGGGACCTTTACCTCTAATTTTGATGATGGGTATAATTGCAATGATTAAACTACCATGTTTTGAATGGTTATCAAACATGTCCATAATTTAGACTACCAAATGTTCTATGTTGTGTGGAGATTTTCTAATCAAATTTTGACTTTCTTTTGTCTATTAGATGGATGTCAATTGGTCTCGCATCATGGATGACATCGTTCAACACCCCCCTAATGGAAAGTTCTCCTACAAAGACCTTTCATGGGGGACATATGTCCTTAAAGGCTCACAATTATTTTCAGCTTGGATTGAAATTGATAGATTGAATGACTTTATTGAGGGAGAAAACTCAAGGGACTCCTACCCAACCTTATTCAGCAAGAGTCACATAAAGAAACGCTCTCCTCATTCTAATAAAAAAACCAGGATTAATAGCTTTTTGGAATACAACATGTAAGAATAATATGTTAACTGCATATGTTCATCCTCACAATTGTGAAGTGCAAGAGTTTCTATATTCATTGTTAAGCACATTTATTAATAGTTTGAAGATTCTTTATGATTTTCATAGGTATTGGTGTGCATATGGACCAAATGACTTCAGGGAAAAAGATGCAACACCTTTCGATCCTTCTTTAGTGCCTAAATTAGGGAAGGGTAGTAGACCTGGCCATAAATATACACAATGTGGTTGCACTTGTCATTTTAGCACACGGGTCATGGTTCGTAAGCCAAACCATATGTTGATATGGTACCACCAGGTTCAACATGTGGACAAGGAAGGCATACCTTGTCATGGTCAAATGAATAATGATTTTTTGGGAACAAGGTCCTTCTTTGCACCATATATTACTAAACAATTACATCAGTGGGTGGAGTCATTGTTATTGCTTGGAATGCCTACAAATGCAATCCATAAAAAACATAAACAAATGGTGCATGAGAAGATGACCATGTTTGAGGGTCAATCTTCTAGGGATGATTTTTTGACAATGGATGATATTGCGAATATTGATCGTAAAATTAAAACATCAAGCTACATGTTTGATAATAATGATGCTCTTTCAGTGCAACAATGGGTTTTAGCAATCCCTGACAAGTGGTTTGCATATCAAGAGTATAACACCATTTTTGTTGATGGAGATGATCAAATCCCATTTGTTTTGGGAATTCAATTGCCAGAGCAACTTGATTGGATGCTTCAATATGGCCACAACAATATATTGGCTATGGATTCTACATTTGGTACAAATGCAATGAAGGTATGTTGTGTATTTTTTGGTAGATTTGAGTTGGAAATGTTTACACTCAAATAAAACATAGTATTGATACAGTGTACCCTATGTTTTATGATAGTTTTAATTGTATACAATACTTGCATTTGAAACAAAACATATGGGGGTGCCTGTGGTATGGGTCATTATGTCTAGGTCTTGTGCATATGATATTGCATATTGGATGCGTATTCTTCTCCAACGGGTTCACTTGAAAAATATTGATTGGAGACTAAATGCATTCATGGTGGATGATGTAGGTGTTGAGATCAAAGCTATCAGGTGCTTCATTTTTTATTAAACTTTATTTTTTGTAATTATTTCAATACATCCCATGGAAGAATATTAAATAATGATTAAAATTATTCATGATGCAGAGAAGTTTTCCAGTGTGATGTATATCTATGCTCTTGGCATGTCAGACGTGCATGGTTGAAGAATTTGATTGCAAAGGTAAAAGATAATGCAGTTAGGCGAGAGATGTTTGATAGACTTGGACATATCATGCATCGTTCAATAGATGAAGATTCTGTGAGGAATGAGGTTCACATATTTATTGAAGATTTTAAAGATACACAACCCTCATTTATTGAATATTTTATGGGACGGTGGTCTAATAGATTGAGTATGTTGGATAGATGTTGTCATACACTAAAACATGCAGGGCAAGAGACAAATGGTGCAATAGAGTCCTACCACTCACACCTAAAGAGGCAATTCTTAAAAATTGTTGAGTGTGCTACAAATCATCGTGCTGATTGGTTGGTACACCAACTAACAACACATGTTTATGTATATTATTGGTGGGTGCAAGTTAGCAAAAAACATGGTTTCTATATGAACTTTAATATTGAGAAGATTGAAAACACATCTTGGGTTCGAGCCTTGCAAATTCCAGATGACCATGTTACATTCAGTGACATTGATGATCACATAGCATGGGTGACAAGTGAAAGCAATCCCAATTTTCAATATGAGGTGTATAGCTCCTCATCTGATCTATGCATGTGCTCTTGCAACTTTTCAATACAAGGATACACGTGCAAGCATGTGGTCAAGGTGAACTTGATGTGCGAGAGACAACATCCATCCGGAAACTTGCATGTAGACCTTGATAATCTTGCTAGTACAGTTGATTCTATAGAAGAAGATTGTGCCACCAACGTCTCTAATCATTTGGTAGTTGAAAAATATAATTTATTTATTCTATTGGTATATCATTCTTTGCAAAACATGTGTTTTAAATGTGTTGTAATGTTAATGTAGGAAATTAATGAACTTGATGATATTAGAGATAATGAAAGTTTCCAACTCTTGGAGGATCATTCTATGCATACATAGGTGACATTATAACCATATTTTTATCATTCCATTTTTTGTTAGTTTGATTTGTAATTTCTAAAATATGTCTATTGTTGTTTGTAGACCATTGACAACAGAGAAGAACATGCAACAATAGACTTTAAGTTGCAAATAACAAACAAGATTTAAGGGATTTTGGTGAACACATCTGATTTGGCAACACTTATTTTCATTGATAAGTATTTAGAAGATTTGTCAAACTAGGTAAAAAGTAGACATGTATCATCCCAACTTGGATTAGACCATCCAAGTGTGCATCCATTTTGCCCTATACAAGATGGATTTGGTCACACTATTCATCGACAAAGATACTTGATTGAGTGCATGAATGTGAGGAGAAGGTTGAGTATCTCTAGTCAAACACCTACATTTCCACAAATTCCACGAAATCTCAAGCGTCGAAATTGGTTTGATGATCTCGATAGGGAAAATGAATGAGACAAAGATCATACTCAGTATAATGAACACAATTTTGACATGGTTGTTGACATAGAGCTTGGAAGCATGTAAGATACTATTGCAAGCACATGTGGTTTTATTGAAAACACATAATATAGTGTTATTGCACTTGTTTAAGTGTACATTATAAGCATTTTTAGTACTTTGGAATACTATAATGTTATTTTGAATGTTAAAAATATAATTGGAATGTTGGTTAGTATCCAATTAGTAGAATTTGGAATGTTGGTTAATATCCAATTAGTAGAATGAATTGGACGATATGAAAAATTATTATGGTGAATTGGGACCTATCTATTAAACTATTTTATTTTTGGTGTATTAGAGTTAAATTATATCAAATGCATAAAACATGCAACTATGTATCAATTTATGAAATATTTTAATGTGTATCAATTTATGCATAAAACTATTTTATGTCTTTTGATATGCTTGAGATCTTTACCTCTAGTTTCTTATTTGTTCTTCTGTATGTCTAATCTCTTTTCATTATTTCTAGAAAGCTACCATATTGTGTTCTCTATAATACAAATTCTTAAATTTTCCTTCCTCTCCATTTCTTTAATCTAGGTAGTAACTGGTGAGTTAATTATAAAATATTCCATATGGTTGAAGCACAAGAGTTAGGGGTCTTATGACCAATTGCATGTCCATAGTTTCGTGCCATTATTAATATATGTGAATTTATAAAAGGTCGCCTTTCCTTTTCTTTTGCTAAATTGTATACATATAATATTTGGTATAATATATGTAATTTTTTTAAATGTGTGACAATATATATATCTTTTGGTATAGCAAAAATGTGAAAGATAATAATTATTTTGATGCAAGTGAGCAAGATGTCACACAATGTGCATACATGGGTGTCTAGTTGGCTATCCAACTACACTGACATCTTCCATGGAATGTCCTCATTTGAATAGAGGAGTTGAGTGTCCCCTATTGGTTGAGGGACAAGATGAAATATTATTAAACAATGTTAAACATATATGTTTAATCTTACAAGATAAATGGTTCACTATATGAAGCCCCTTGTTATGTATGAGTGAGCATAGATGATTTCAAAAATAAGAGTGTTGAATGTAAAGTTGGTTGCATTTGTATATACATGTTTTGAAAGTATATATGAAAATCTAATTCTGATATTTGAATATTTAATGTGAAAAATAAAAAATGATGATTAGGATTTACATTACAATTTCTTTGTGAAATTTCATTTTAATAGCATTTTTCTATGTTTCACAATAACCAAAATACTAGGTTAAAAAAATGTATATGTATATTTCCTATTACTACATATAAAAAAGATTTTTTATCAGTCATCTTCCCATGGATGTCCATACCCCATTTTCATTTTGTCACAAAAAAGGACGTTTATCTAAGTAGTTACAACCACAACAATAAATACAACTCTTCTATATTTATCTATAATATACATTAAAAATCCCTCTTCCAGTATGCTTTGATTGATTTCTAGTATGCTTTGATTGATCTCCATGGCTTGTTCCAAAGCTCCCATTTTGACACAGGTAGGAAAAATACTTTGAAAGTTTGTCAAATGTGACTTTATAGCTGTCAATTGCATTTTTGTCTATCATAGCATTTCCAACTATAATATCTGACAAAAATCCTTTTTCCATTATGCTTAGATGGATGTTCATGATCTGTTCTAAAGCTCCCATTTTGGCATAGGCAGGGAGGATGCTGGGAAAGGTTGTGGAATTTGGCTGTACACCTACCAATTACATTTTTCATAATGGTATTCCATGAGATGACATCTTTGAAGCATTTAGTTAGTTCATGTGCCTTGTCTATGCTTCCATGTCTATCTGGGTAGTTACACTTGCCTTGTCAATGCTTTCACATTTTGCATCATGGACAGTTCCACATGCCTTGTCTATGCTTCCACATTTTGCATACATGTTTATCTTGGCAGTTACAGCCACAACATTTGACAGATTTTTATATCCTTCATCTATAATATATGATAAAATCCCCTTTCCACCATGCTTTGATCAAAGCCCTGTTCCAAAGCTCCCGTTTTGGCATAGGTAAGGAGGATATTGGCAAAGGCTGTGAAATGTGGCTTTACACTTGCCAATTGCATTTGCTTGAATGTTTCAATAGCCTTTTTAAACCTCAAGTTGAATTCTCCAATTGTTCAAATTTAAAGTGATTTGTCTACCATAGCATTTCCAACTATAATATCTAACAAAAATCCTTTTTCCATTATGCTTAGATGGATGTTCATGATTTGTTCTAAATCTTCCATTTTGGCATAGGCAGGGAGGATGCTGGCAAAGGTTGTGGAATTTGGTTGTACACCTGCCAATTACATTTTTCATAATGGTATTCCATGAGATGACATCTTTGAAGCATTTAGTCAGTTCATGTGCCTTGTCTATGCTTCCATGTCTACCTGGGTAGTTACCCTTTCCTTGTCTATGGTTTCACATTTTGCATCATGGACAGTTCCACATGCCTTGTCTATGCTTCCACATTTTGCATACATGTTTATCTTGGCAGTTACAACCACAACATTTGACAGATTTTTTTATCCTTCATCTATA
Organism: Sequoiadendron giganteum; assembly: GCA_007115665.2. Lineage (NCBI taxonomy): Eukaryota > Viridiplantae > Streptophyta > Pinopsida > Cupressales > Cupressaceae > Sequoiadendron > Sequoiadendron giganteum. The sequence goes on along the minus strand of CM021104.1, from coordinate 179,530,307 downwards.
ATATATGATAAAATCCCCTTTCCACCATGCTTTGATCAAAGCCCTGTTCCAAAGCTCCCGTTTTGGCATAGGTAAGGAAGATACTAGCAAAGGCTGTGAAATGTGGCTTTACACCTACCAATTGCATTTTCTTGAATGTTTCAATAGCCTTTTTAATAAATCCATGTTGTGCATATCCTGTAATCATGGAGTTCTATAAATTGATTTCCTTTTGAGGTATTTTGTCCAAACAGTTCACGGGTATTGTCTGTTTTTCCACATTTTGGATATATGTCTATCAGAGCATTTCAAACTATAATATCTGACAAAAGTCCTCTTTCCATTATGCTTTGATGGATGTCCATGTCCTATTCCAAAGCTCCCATTTTAGCATAAGTAGGGAGGATGTTGGCAAAGGTTGTGGAATTTGGCTTTACATTAGCAATTGCATTTGGTTGAAAGTTTCTGAAGCCTTCTAAGCAAATCCATCTTGTCCATATCCTGCAACCATTGCAGTGCATGTTAGCACATTTCTTAGAGGCATGTTTATGACCCTGTTCGAAAGCTCCCATTTTGACAAAGGTAAGGAGGATGCTGGCACAGGTTGTGGAATTTGGTTTTACACCTGCCAATTGCATTTGCTTGAAAGTTTCTAAAGCCGTTTCAACAAATCCATTTTGTGCAGTATCCTGCAATCAGGGCATTCTTCAGACAGTTTATTTGCCTTTGTGTATTCCTGTTCGCAAACACACAGCAACCGCTCAACAGGAATCCACCTCGTCACTTTATACATGGCGTCCATATTATAACTGCGCATGGGGTTATTGAGGAGATTCTCCATTTCGTAGGAATGCCCAGAACGTGATCAAACTGTGCTTGAAAGGGGACCCATCTCTTCTCCAACTCTGCATTCCTTCAAAATGGTGTAAAGAAGAACAGTAATGGGAACTGCATCTTCGAGAACGGAATCCCTCAACGGTGGAAACGATAACGGTAATGGGAACGACATAGTCAAAAACAGAAAACGCAAGGATACGGGAAGGGTGGAGTTAAGAGGGAAGGGTGGGGTTAAGAGTGGGCCCGGCCACCTAAGCAAGTCAATGCTTAGAGTGTGTCGGTTAAGCCTGCCTGCTCTTCTAGGTCGTGCCTCTTAACATCTAGAAGAAATGGGTACCACTTGACACACACACCAGGTAAGAGTGCTCTCGCCATGTTGCAAGGCCGTGGGAGCCCTACCCCTAGTTCTACAATAATGATGACATCTTCAATGTCACCGAGCAAGTTGGCCATAAACAACTTCCTAGCCATGAGCAAAACCATGGCTTTCGGTAGCTCCAAATCTAGTAGCGTGCCATGACAAATTTGGAGGTGATATCCACATTGGTTTTGTAGTGTTTTGTTGACACCATGAACTCACTCCCTAGCACTAATTTTGTAGCCCCTAACACCAGCTCATCCCATTCTTTAAACATTGAATGAAGGTGATTCTCCATAATTTTGCCAAGGAAAGCCCAAAGCTTTTGCGTGGCCACCAAACGCACAGGCGTTTCCATGGTAGCAGCCTTTGCACTAGACCCTTGCCACATTCAATCTATTTAAAATGAGCATTTGCTCATTATCGCTACCATTTAAAACCCACAAAGCATGTCGTTTTAATGGCTTCAGTCCTTTGCCACCCTATGGAGATCATAGTCTAGCAAATGCAACATGCATGAAGGGACGTGCATTAAACCACACCACCTCACCCTTCGTCTTATCCACGCCAACTTGGCTATGCACTATGACATCCACAACTGCACGTGTCTTCAATCCCACCTAGTTTTTGCGGGGTCCTGGGCAATACATTTACTATGAATTATTTTGAGAAATTTCATGACTATTTGACTAGAGAGAAATCTAATCCTCTCCATTTAGATGCACTTACCAAGAGTCGAGCGTTCGTTGTGTAATCACCCAAAGGCAAAGGTAAGAAAAATAAAAATCTAAGATAGAATCTAATGAGCCTCCCACCTCTTCTAGAGAGGATACACATAAGAACAATAAATCCATATATTATTATTGTAAAAGAATTGAGCATGATGAACATATTTGTCAGAAAAATAGATTGATGAATTAAAGCACATTCTTTAGAATAAAAATATCAAATTTCCTTCAATAATTTGTTTTGGTTCTTCTCGTACACCACAATCATCTATATAGTTAGGAACAAATAGAGTTGTGAATGGGATATAAGAGATGAAGGGAAAATCACTTTTTTACATCTACAAGTACTAAGTCAAAGAGATATATTCTTGATTATAGAGATTCACATCATATGTCTTCTCATAGGGTAGGATCTTTTCATTTAATTCTTATAATTTACCACACATCTTGATGGACAACAAAATATATGTGCATATTCTTTGGAAATGATATATTGAGATAAGAGAAGGAAATTCCAATGATGCTTTGTGTTTCATCCCTGTCAAAAAATCTATTTCCATCTATCATGTTGCACATAATAACATGGAAGACCATTGTGTTCATACTTGATTTTATGATTATTAGAAACTTGGAGAGTAGATAGATTATTGTTGTTGGGATGGTTGATAATGCATCTCACTTATACCTATTTTCAAATTTTATCAGTATATATTTTGTTGGGATGGTTGATCATGCATCTCACTTATGCATATTTTTATATTTTATCCGAGTGATATTGTACAAGATTTGAAATATACTCACACTCATCCATCTAGTGTGAATTATATTTTTGAGAATTAGTTTAGTCAAAGGAATATGTCACGAGACTTATCTCATCTCTCTTCTTGGAGTTGGAGTTTCTTTTGCATAAAACATTAGATTTTTTTCTTCCCAAGGAGAGAAATGGTGTTTGACAATTTTGGACGTTCTTTAGCATTAATCTTCATTCATTCACCATTGATATAGGAGCTACTTATTTTTGAGGAATATTTAGTCTCTCTTTCTCTTTTATGGGGGGAATATTTATTATATATTTGTGATAGATTTAGTCCCTAGAAATTCATGTTGAGTCCTACTTCCATCACTTGTACATCTCTTTTTTCATGTTTTCTCTCTTTTGAAAATGGCCTTTTTGTTGGAATATGAAGTCAAATTTATCATTATTCTAGAAGTGACACATAGTCGACATTGATATATAGCATTCATGGTATGCACCCAACACCAAAGGCCTACTATACAACCAAAGGTTGTAGTGACAGGGAGTCCTAATGGGGCTATTGTAGACCCTGCATGCCGAAGGTAACCATACCAAAGAAAATTTTAGAAATGTCAACTCTTTTTGGGACTCTCTATTTTTGGTAGTTTTGACAAATGTTCAACATGTAGTTGTATGAGTCGCACTTTTTATTTTTAGAAAGTTTTGTTTGACAAGGACTCTGCAATTCAGATTTCTAATATTCTTTGAAATCATGATGAAAAATAAAATACAAAGGATCTTTCCCTGTGGTTTTTCCTGGTATAATTTTACTAGGTTTTACACATAAATAGTGTGTTAAAGTTGTGTAAATCATTATTTTTCTCTATGCTTTGTGCTATAAATTTTCTTACACTTTTTTCCTATGATCTTTTCTCCCTTACTTTGTTTGTAAGAGATCTTTAGTGCATGGATAGATAAAAAGTATTAAGCTAAATCTTTGATTATTTTGGTAAGACATCTTCTATATGAAAGTCCCTTAAATTTAAATCTAAACCTTCAAATTTCAAGAAACCCCTTTTGAAAACCCTTTCTTTTTAGGAAATTTCTCTATCTCTCTCTCCAAAAGCTACAAGCCTTGGCCCTCTTGGCTACAACTAGTTTTGTTAGATTTGGATGTGAAATCATTCAAGATCAAAATGACTGAAGGAAAGCAAGTCAAGAAACCAGAGATGAACAAAACTCAACACTCCCTTAGCATTGAACTAGCATTCCACCTTACTAGCCAAGGGGAGGGATGAGTGTTGTTTATATAGCAAAATAATGGCAGATACTTCCAAGAGGAGTAATAACTTCCAAGTTCCCACAATAGGTGGGAGTTCTACCTACTTGGTAAATGCCTAATTACATTGTTATGCCTACTCAGGTAAAGATAAAAGATGGTTACATATGAGAGGTGGAATAAGAATCCAAAAGAGGGTGTGAGACTCAACTACCCAAAGGTGGGTGTGAGTGACACATGTGAGTAGTGGATTATGCCACATATCCTCATCCCAACCATTCTAATATAACGTACGCAAGATTAATAATGTGTGTAGGAAAAATAAATATTCCCTTTAACATAATGAAAATAGGAAACCTACACTAACACCCCCCTTAAGCGTAGCTTAGGCGGGTGAAAGGACATAAAGATGGGTCTCAACTACTAGGCCATGTTAGATACCCATGTACAAATTCAATCTCTCACAACCAGAGAAAAGGAGAAAACCAAGTGGGACAAAAATCCTCCCCAAAAGAGAGAAAGGAAAACAAGTTTCCCAACACAAGAAGAATCCCATGCAAGGAAGAAGTCCCCCACAAAATATAAAGGAGAAGAAAGACTATGTAGCCTTCCCTCAAGTAGTCAACTGTACCAATGGTTGATGCTCAAAACTAGATGTAGAAAATGGTACATGATCACAAAACAATGTTCCTCCCCTTAAGAAGAAACAAAACCAAAGGTGCATGAAGAACATCTTCCCATTCTTGAAAGAAATATGAGGGAAGACAACTCAAAATGTAAGAAGTCTTTGAAAACTGTTCATGTGTCTCCATATCGATGTCAAAATTTTCCACAATCAAATAAGGCATTCTAGGCCACACTGATGAATATGAAAATCCAAAACCTAGTAGATATGTATGTAGAACAAGATCCAAAGACTCTAATATCTCCTTTGATGAAAAAGACACCTCCTCCAATTTTCCCTCAAAAGTATCCACACTCATGTCAAACTGTGAGGAATGATCATGTGGAGAATGAACAAGAGGATCCAAGGGTTCCTCCACAACAACTAAAGAAGAATCAACTCCATCAAAGAGAAGATGAATGTCGTGAATAGTGTCTCCCAAGTCTGAAATATGAGACTCCATAAACAAACTTGCAATATTTTCCAAGTAGTCATCCCAAGTAGCTATAACTAGAAGATGATATGTATCTTATTGCATTGAATCATAAGTATCCATCAATGTAGCAACACAATTATATCCTCAAAAGTAACAATAGGTGGAGGCAAAAGAATTGAAGGCTCAAGAACTAGATCACATGCGAGAATACCCAAGTTCAAGTAACCAAAATTCTCCTCAAAATCAAATCTCACACTAGGAGTGTGATTAATAACTAAATGATCAGAACTATCATCAGGTGCAAATTTTGAAAAGGTGTATAACCAAGATGCATGATCAACCATCCCAGTAACAATTATCTCCCTACTCTTTAGGTCTCTGATGATAACTAAATCAGGTATGAATTCCACATTCTTCCCTATTCTAGCATGAGTGATTTGATAGATGGAAAGAAGATTATTTGTCGAATGAGGTACACACAAAACATCATTAAAGGTTCTATCCCCAATAACAAATAATTTCCCAATTACATCCAGGTATGTATTGTTTCCCATCAGAATAGGTGGCATAACACAAGGCTCAAAGGAGAGAACATAGACTGTGTAGAAGCCACATGATGAGAAGCTCTAGAATCTAGGAGCCATATCCCTAATCCAAGACTTGCACAAGCACAAAGAGCTTTACCTTTTGATTTACCTACCTTAGTAGTGTGGTCTTTTTCCTTATCAAATTCTGTTTTATTTGAATTTTTGGAGTTGGAAGAAGAAGGTAAATCAACCATTCGAGAAGGAAAACTGATTTTATTCTTCTCAAGAAGATGTTTTAGTTCATCAATATCCCTCTTATAACAATAATGTTCTTTATGTCCAATCCTCTTGCAATATGCACAAGTGGGCTTCTCCTTCATAGATGAATCCTCTTTTGAAGAGAATTTAGAGTCTACTTTGGAAGTAGATGAAGATTGATTTGAATCTTTCTTTCTATCTCCTTGGTTCTTTTGTTTCTTTTTTTTGTTTGTAAGTGCCTTGTTTTACAATCAAGGCATGAGACTTAGAAGATTTAATAATACTCATTTGAATCAATTTATCTTGCTCCTTTGTGAGATCAGCAACAAACTCACCTAGAGAAAGCATAGTAAATCCTTTTCCTAAGGCTCTTTTCATTGCATAAAATATAGAAACAAACACTACATAATTTGGACCAAGTTTTGAAAGAATGTTTAAAATCAATTATTAGTCATTCTTTTTAATTCCACATTTCTCCAGCTATACTCTCATGGCATTCAAATTAGTAAAGAAATCCTGAATGGTGTCAAAATTATATGGGCTCGATCCTATGAGATCGTTCTCCAATGAATGTGCTCTCAAATCATCTTGTTTACCGAAGAGTGTATCCAAAGTATTCCACACTTCATTTTGTGATTTTGCAAACATAACATGAAAGTGTAGATCAAGAGATATAGCCATGCATAAGGTGCCAAAAGCTTCATCACATTTGTTGAAACATTTAGGCTTTTCTTCATCCTCTATAGGTTCCTTATCAGTACCCATTGTTATTCTATATAATTTGAACTATCTTGAGTGAAGTTCCATTTTATTTTTCCACTTGAAATAATTATATGGTGTGGGTATAGGAACTATTTTATCCATTTTAGATTGTTGTTGCAATGTAAGGAAATACAAGAAGGAAAACACATAAAGACACCCCCCCTTTTTCACTCAATCGATAATCCCCCAAAACAAAATGATTTGGCACTTTATAAATTAGTGCATTTACGCTATTGGAGTTAATTCCCAAAGTTTTACAAGTGTCCAAAATGGACCCAAATATTGAAAGTACAACAAAATATCTAAATGAGAACTTCAAAATTACACCAATGTGTAGTGCTCAAAAAAATATTCACTTTAAAAAAAAAATCACCTCAATCCAAGGTTGCATGTGAAAGTTACATCTATTTGAAGTTCAAAAGACAAGGATTGTCCTGCAAATTTGATGAGAAAATTGATTTTCTAGAAAAAACAGGATTGCTTGAGCAAAATACAGTCACACCATTATGAAGAGCACTAAATTTTACCCCAAATCAAATAAAACATGTGTTGAAAAACGCCTCTATATGCTTGAGATATTGTGCTCCAAAGTTGACCTTCCAAACTCAAAAGTGCAATGGTGAGGGGTAAAAAATTCCAAAGTTAACCTCTGCCAAATTTAGTTGAGCTACTTCTAAATTTAGAGAACCGTCAATTTTAATGATCTATTGCCAAAACTGGAGAATTGTTGGATTAAAAATAGAACTTTTCCAAAATTGGCTACTCGCCAAATATACCACTAAATTTAGCATAAAGGTCAAATTGTTGGTACGAGGGCCGAGGAGGGTACACAGGGTGTAGGTACAGTATGGATTGAGGAGATTGATTGAAGTACAACAAAAAAACTATATTTTAATATTTGAAATTTTTTGTTTGAATTGAAATTTCTTGAAATTTTCAATAATAAAAATATATTAAAAAATTATGGGGGGTCAAACCACACCCCAAGCCCCAAAATAGGGCTACACACTTTAGCATAGCAACAAATTGATGGTGTAGGTATGTACCTCTTGGTACAAGTTATAGGTTCCGAGTACCTTTTGGTACTTCAATATTTTATTTTATTTTTGGTTTTCAAATTGATTATAAAACGAACTTTGGATTTTTGATTTTTTATACTTTCAAAAATATTTTTACAAAATACAAAAAGCTACGTTTTTTTTAATAATAATATATTTTTGATATCATAAAACTAATTAATTAATTTTATTTTTTTTGTATCGTATTTTGTGCAAGTGGGCCATACGACTCGCTTGCTAAAAAAAATTGCCTCAAAAATGACTTTCTCAAAAATTAACAAATTGATAGTCAATTTGTAGGTTTTGATGCTTTCTGAGCATGATGGTGAGGTCTATTTGGGCCAAAAATGCACCAATTTGATGGCTATCTGGTAGAACCTCTTAGAAAACCTCTTTCTTCAACCCTTCATAGATCTCGCATCCAGTGTCCAAATTGGATGAAACAAAAGCTTAATCTAACTTTTTTGGCTGCTATGAACTTGATGGTGATTTCAAAATGTATCCAAGAAGCTTCAAAGTACTTGCAATAAAATTAAATAGAAAGGAATCCCCCCAAGAAATTGAGATCTCTATCAAGCATTTTTGATTCTCCAAGTGATCATAGGATGCAAGAGAAAAGCATACTTGTCTTTCAAGAATGGATTGAAAAAAATGCTAACCCATAACTCACAACCAACTATAATACCATTTTAGATTTGATTTTGAAATTACCCAAGATCAAAGTGACTAAAGGAAAGAAAGTCAAGAATCTAGAGATGAACAAAACTTGACACTACCTTAGCACTAGACTAGCATTCCACCTTACTAGCCAAGGGGAGGGGTGAGTTTCATTTATATAGCAAAATAATGGATGATAATTCCAAGAGGAGTAATAACTCCCAAGTTCCCATAATAGGTGGGAGTTTTACCTACTTGGTAAATGTCAGATTACATGGTTATGCCTACTCAGGTAAAGACAAAAAATGGTTATGAGAGGTGGCATAAGGATCCAAAAGAGGGTGTGAGACTCAACTAACCAAAGGTGGGTGTGAGTGACACATGTGAGTAGTGGATTATTCCACATGTCCTCATCCTAACCATTCTAATATAACTTCAGCAAGCTTAATAATGTGTGTAGGAAAAATAAATATTCCCTAACATAAGGAAAATAAAAAAACTACACTAACAAGTTTAAGGGACTCCATTATTAAAGATTCATGGGATTGTACATTTTTTGACTCTACCCCAATGCTCTCAACTCCTTCTCTTGTTTGGTAATATTGTGAAGCAAATTTTCTTTGTTTTAATAAAATTATAGCTCTTTATATTTCTCCATTATATTTTATAATATTTATAGATGTTCCATTTCCTATTTGTTAAAATATACAAACTAGGGTGTAGATGCCCATAGACTAAGAATTTTATGTTTTTAGATTTAATTTTATTGTTATATTTTTAGTCCTAGACACACGTAGGATAAGTGCATACACTATATTTTTCTATTTTCTATTTGAATTCTCATGGAGGTTGAACAATTGAAATAGGGGCTTGACCATAATTTGGAAATCTCCCAAACCATCCCAACCATTTTTTATTTTATTTAGTTATAGACATTTGAGATATTTTAATCACAAGTTTGTTTGAATCTCTTCCTCTATTGTTTTGTTATTTCATCCATTTTAAATAGTTTATTTTTGTTTCTTTACATCTAATTATGTGTCATTTTCTATCATTTTTGTCTTTTTTTCTTGTTGTACATGTGAGTTTAAAATATAGTAGTTGTTCCATATTTTGAAACTTTTCTATATCATAGCACAAGACTTGAACTAAAATGCATGCCATTAATGATAGTGTATTGTGCATATCTCCATGCATCACATTAGCATCCTAAACAATGTGCTCCATTTCTTGTTCACAGGTTTTTCTCTTTCTTCTCTTTACACATTTGAATCTAGTTTTTCAATTTAGTTTCTTGTATGTGAGCATTTTTAGCATAGCTATATTTTAACTTGATAAAAGATATTATTTTGAAAGTTAAAATATATTAAGATAATTTTGGTGTTATTTTATTCTTTCTATATTTTAGTAACAAAAACATTCCTTTCAAAACTAGTTTTATCCTTGCATAAAGTTTAAAATATTAACTTAGAGAATACACCACAATTCTTGGTTAAATGTTTTTCCTACACTACATTTTGGTGAATATGACATTCTACAATGCTATTCTTATTTTATCACAAACATAACTATGTTAGATTTATTTCTTTAAATATTTAATTCCTTTGATAAAATATTTTCTAAAGATGACATTGACATGCTAGATTAGTTATTAGATGACTTCATCCACGTCCCTTCAAATTATTCACCAAGTAAACCTAACTCTTATGTCTCTACATCATTAAATCCTACATCTCCAAATGTGATTAATAGTATATTCATTATGAGCTCTATAAGGGAGTTCCAAAAACAATCACATATTTTCTTATATTGAGGGAGAAATACAATTCAATCCTTGAAAATCCTATGCATCATATTCTCTATTTTGGCTCATGCTTGTATAGATTAAAGGGGCAACATTAGCTTAGAGTCCTTAACAACCCTATACAACATGACACATTTTTCATTTTTTTAAGATTAAACATTGTTTCATAGGAGCTAACACAGGGTGATCCCACAATAGTGGTTTATAATTTTTGGCCAAATTGGACACTGAAATTATTATTTTGAACTAAATCTTCACATTTGGGCACCTATAGCGGCTAAACCGTGAGAAATTTGAAGATGATGCAAACTAGAGTCTCATCACACTTTGTCTGTAGATTCTAAAAATATTTTTTTTCAAAATTTTTGGAATAAGATTGCACTTCTTTTTCCATCTCCCACGAAAACTAGTTTTTTTTTTTTCAGAAAACAAGATTTTAAAAAGTGACACTCACCGTATACAACATAATTTTTTTTCTATGAAGGGAAAAATTCTTTTTTTTTTCGAATTTAGATTTGTAACTATGATATCTAGCACTTCCATTTGGTATCATAGTTTTTTATTGAATATTTTTTCCTTAAGAGAGTTTTGAAGTCAAACCAATTGCAATTCAAACATAGGCGGACAGTATACAAGATAACTTTTTCTGTATGTATCGAAATTCAATTTTTTTTTTTTAATGGATCAAGGATATCAATACCCAGCATGAAAATATTTGAAAAAAAATTATTTTGATAATTAGTTATTTTTCCACACGTGCAAAACAGGGAGCTTGATTTTTGGTGAAAAACCTATGTTTAATAAAACTGAAAAAACACATACATAATAAAACCAAAATATATTAAAATTATAATCATGGGATAGCTCATTTCGAGGACTACCATAATCATTTGAAATAAATTTTAAATGAATTCATTTGATCCCCCAAAAGGTAAATCAAAAGTAATTTTTATCAGCATTTAGATAGGTGTAAAGGAGACTCATTTATAAGTATGGTTTAAAACTAGTGAGGTTCTATTCAAGGGGGTTTGATCTAAGATAGTTTGATCAAACCCTCTTCAATTGGAATCCTTAAAATGGAACTTTAAAAGGCTTAAATCATTATATTTTCTAAAACTATGTGATTTCAGAAAAAATTAGTTCCTCTTAGAAATTGTAAACCAACTTTGTGGGATCACCCCACAATTATATTTATGTCACTTCTTTCAAAAATTATACTCTACACCATTCTACCTTATGTACTTGACTAATTTATGCTTATTAAAATACAAATAATGATGACTATGATTTTGTACAAGTAATACTTTTCTATAGGTACAATACCACTAATGATTTATCGTTATATGCAATATTGAAGATGCAATGCTACTAAAAGCATCATGAAACCAAAAAAATAACACCGTACTACATATCATTGTATATTCTTCCATATTTCAATTAATCTTCTTTTCTTCAACATGCCTAATTTATATAGATCATGTACACATCAAAGTAGGGTAAATTGTAGAGAATAAAAGTATCTTGTTTTATACTCAATTTTGGTTATGTCATAAATTCATTTTCCTACTACTTAAATTTACATGTGACATGACCATATCCCTAAATTTACTACTCTTAATGCCAATAGCCTAGTCATACAATTAAATTAGTTTAGATTTTTAAGGATTTTCCCCTTTTGGATTAGACTGCAAGCATAGTTTTGTCACCTAAACAAATTCACATGCAAATTTTCATCCCACCTTTTCAATTTTACTACTACCAAAGCTAATAATTCCTAAATTTAATTGTTGTGTGTCATCTTGTGTGCCAAGAAAATACAAATTGAGCACCTAGGATCTTGTTCTTAAGGACAAGCCCTAGGATATAAGTGATAATGAATAATTATAGAAAAGACTCCCTCAAACATATTATCAAGTAGATTCATTGAGCTTGTATTTGAATCAACAAATAATAATTCATCATAGGTGTTCTTTATCATCATCTTGTATGTGTTTAATCTTTTACACATTGAAAAATTCCTACAATCATAAAAGTTCCATAATTCAATCCTTTCACAACAAATCCCCACAGGATGCTTTTAACACCCATTTGTCTTAGATACAAGTACACCCAAACTAAAGATAAGGTATCAACAATGATGGTTTTTAAAACCACATACAAAAGATGAAACCTTATCAAATGGATTGGATTGCAAACATGACTTAATCCAAAACAAAATACATAGTAGTATTAGATTATCTTATAAACATCATTTCAATATCATATGTAGACTTCTATTACATTATCGCAACATATAAATAATTTCAAAAACAAAATCAACAAATTACAAAAGAATTTTTCAAATCTATTTATTGATGTTTTATTCCTTGCTAAAGGTAAATTATGTCAAAATTATGTCAAGTATTTGATTTAACGAATCATAAACTTGTGAAACTACTTGTTTGGAATAATCAAGCCATTATATATGATGGGATCGAGGTTCTCGATGTTGTCAATTACATGATATTTAATACATTTGAATTACAACCATTCAACACTGTACAATTGTTGTCAGGAGACAAGTTGGGGAGAGAAATAATGAGATCAGGATAAATCAAAGGATACCTAGCGATTACAGATTGTAAAGAAATATAGTGCACAAGGAAGCCAAGAGATTGTATGTACTCAATGGTATTCCCTGCCCCTTCAACAAAAGTGAATTTCCTACTTTCTTCTGCTACATCTGCACCATACTTGTAGAGTGGCATTAACTTAAACCATCCTCTCTGTTGGATGCTGGAAATCCCACAAGATTTTTTTATCTACATTATCACACACCTCAAAGAAAGCCCTTCTTCTTTCATCTACTTCTGCACACATTTTTGCTACTTGGCGCAGCACAGCATTGCAAGAATATATCCACAAAACCTGCTAACACAATACATATAATTAAATGTCATGAGATATTATACTAAAAATTGCCCAAAAGTAGCGTTGGTCATCAGAGGTAAGTACAAGAATATTGAATCACTATGTTTGTATGATTGATGTATTTGATGGACTCTAAGCAATCATATACCAAACAAAATACAATTGGGCTTAAGAGAAATATGTATGTTACGGCACCATATTGTTTCCCATTGCAGAAAATATAGTTAAACGCTGAGACCAAGCCTGTAACTATAATGGACAACCCCTTTGAAATTTTCGACATGAGATGATGCACACCCACAATCAATATGTTGGTATGCTTCTGCCCAGCCACAGATGTAGAGCTATTTTCATATCGCTTCACAAACAATATTGCAACAATTGTAAGGGCATAAATGTTTCTTGTTCACTCTCCTGGACTTTGCTTAAAGAAATCCTCCCTTAAGAAAATGTAGCAGCTATAAGGGTATACATACTGTAAATGTTGAATTTGGAGAGTTTGAATAGATTATTGTTTCTATAATCTCTCATCTAAAAATAGAGATCCAAAGATTCTTAAATAGATATTATAGATGTGTCTCTTACTCTTTGGGATTAAATATAGTTTGTGTTTTAACAGTAAAAGGATAAATGTTTCTCGCTCTTTTAATAGATTAGACAGAAGGTGACAGAGACTGACCATGAACACAAAGAATGAGATAAAAAATTTCAATCGAACAGAATAAAAACGACCCACAAACCACCTAAAAAGTTAAACCTTAATGTATCCTCTTTAAATAAATTGCTCTTCACCGCTACAAGAAATGCGCAGCCGCTAAACGCAACCAGTTTGGAGAGTCAGCTCTGCTAATAGCTTCAGAGCACGGTCACGTGGAAGGGCCGACTCTCCAAACTGATTACGTTTAGCGGCTGGGCCCTTGTTGTAAAGTACTAATTATCTCATGGTTTCCCCGCTTAGCAGCTTCGTGCAGTGGTGTATTGCGATCAGTATTATGAGCTAAAGGCATAGAAGAACCTTTCACATTGCGAAGAATCCATTGAAGGAGCTCCAAATGGCCTTCCCTGGCAGCGATGTGTAGGGCAGTATTGCCTTCAAATGTAGCCCCCCGCAGAAGTCGGGGGTCCAGCTATACAAATTTTTGAATGACCTTGTTATCGCCATTTTTGGCAGCAAGGAAAACTTCAGGGTTTATCTTGGTCTAGCAAGCGTTTGAGTCTTGTCTGTCTCAATTTCTGACGATGGACTGTAAATTTGTAGCTCATTTCATAGGCAGTTTAGTCTTAAAGGCGAGGACTTGTTGCAGAATTTTTCTGCCTTACTTTTGCGCAGATTCTGCACTATACAGAACGTAAAAGCTACGCCACAATTTTCTTATTGTTTTCTTTTTGAGAGGGACCAATGTTTGAGAATGAGCGATTTGATCGCTAAATTATTGCAAAGCGGAGTGGCACTGATGTGTGACTTTACATAATTTTTCAACGCTAGCCCTTAACTATTGTACGACACACAAATGTGGTCATGAAAAGAGATTCCACACATTGATGGTCGACTGTCAAATTCTTGCCGTTATTGTGACCTCATAGAGACTTTACAAGATATTTCTTGTCGGCCTTTACTTTAGATGTAAAGATTAAGGGGTATTTTTTTTAAGGAGGTTGTGTACTTCAGGTTTGTCATAATTAAGACTTGTACTTAACATTGATTATTGGGTATATATATATATATGGTAATAATGCTTTTGTAAAATTCATTTAACATTATATATTTTTAAGTATATTTTATTTATAGCTGAGTTTGTTGTTTCACTTTTTTTAACTCATTCATAATTTGTATTTAATATTATTGATAAGGTTATGTTACATTCATAATTAAGAGTGGTAGTTTATTCTTTTATCATTTATGGTATGTTCTTGACATTGTTTATTTGAGGTACATCACAACAAAAAATAGATATGATAATTTTTTTTTGTCAAAAATTATTCAAGTCCCATATCCAACCTCATTTGTTGGATACTACCACATACAATTTGAAGTGATTGTTTACTCTTTCATCAAATTCATTGAAGACATGTACGTTGTCTTGTATGTTGGTTTACACCACACCTAGAAGTGGATGTAGTAATTGACCGTATTCTCTCTATATATAACATGTCTCATATAAATTTTAGTATGAATCTCCATTATGAAAGTCTTAAAATTTTAAGAAGGTTTTAATATTAATTATTTGAAGGACTCATTTGATTTTCGGTGTGCATTTCTCTTATATTATCTTTCATGATAGTCAATTTTTTTTTTTTTTTTTGCAAAGATAAGACTATAAAAAGTTTCATTTGACTCAAAAGAGATCCCTATAACTGAAACCCTTTATCATGTGGTTAAACATCCTTCTTCATAAGTCTATACTAAATAAATCCCCTTTTCTAATGGTATGGTTGGGGAATGGGATTGGAGTTGTGTAACATGGTTTTATTAGGGGAATGTGTCACTAAATTGGATCGAGGAATGAAGTTAGTGATTATATTGTTATTACAACAAATTGGTGATTAAACTAGGTCAACCTCTTTTTCAACACCTTAATTAAAAGTGTGCATCTCATGTAAACCAATCAAGGAATTAGTTTAGTGGGGTGAAAAATGGGGCTTAATTTAAGTCTCTTAGACCCAACTACATTGAACTAGTGCACGTTGGGGCTTTGTTATCCCCAACTATGCATTATATTCAACCAATCAAGTACTTGTCTCAAACAAGTGCAAATGGGGCTATTGAGCCATATAAACACAATTATATTTAATCCATGCAGATTGGAGTATAGTTTAGGGTGTGTGTACAAAGATGGGGGACCAAAAACTATCCACAACCACTTTTTAGTCCGTCAAAGGGAAGAAAGAATGCATTATAACGTGCTTTCAATAAATGGTTTGGTATCAACAATGATTGAGCTTAGGTCATTTACTATGAAACTAAAATACACTCGCATTATAATGTGAGTATACTTTGTCTATGTTAAAAACAAAAAAAATAAAGATCGGGCTCATTTGAGCCTGATCTTGTTTCTCCCAACACCCTAACATAAGCAAGGAAAAACATTAGTGTATTTGCAAACTATTTGAGTAGACTCAAGCTAGCATGATGCCACCATGATGTGTCTGATGTTGAGAAGGTAAGGTTTTAAATTTTTTATGTTTTAAATGAAAATAGAATTTGTCTTCATATATTTTAAATTCATTTTTTATGTTTCAAAAATTAAAAAATTCGTTAAGGCCACCAAAAACTAATTCACCAAAGCATGTGGAGGGAATTCCTACTAAAGGGTAAGCAGAATCTAACCCTCTTGAAACTCCTCCATATTTTCATAGACCTCCTTGTGACATAACAAAATTTATTAGGTCATGTTGAAACCAATAAAAATGAACTCAAAACATTGATTGATATATTGAAAATCCTAATGCTACTAGTTCACATTGAAGAGCTCTTGTGATATTATTAGAATATATTATTTCTTATATAGATTACATTAGTGGCCAAATAAATATATGGTTCAATCATAGGATGAATGTACAATAATCAAATTCTATAATTTATTTGTATAAATAAGTAAAAGAGAAAAGAATTGGGGTTCGTCCCATAGTGCAATGGTTAAGGTGTGACATTGTTGTTGCAACCACCAAGGTTCAAAACTTTCTTGGGCCATTGTGATTGTATGCATTGTGCCTTTGTTGATCCAATATACTCATAGGCTTGTACCTTAAATTGATGTTGTCAGAATTCATGCCTTGAGACTTAATGCTCCATATGGGAGTTCATGCTTGTGTTGTTGTTTTCCAAAACCTCGTTGGGTTGGTGTGTTCATGGGCTTTGTGCCCTTGCTTGACTACCATGCTCGTGGGTTTGGACTATTCACATACATTCATGTTTGGGATTAGGTCCACCTCACCTAGTTTGTACTAGGCTAAAAAAAATGCATTCATTAATACAAAAAATGTAAAAGAGAAGAATTTAAATGGGTAAAAGCACAAAGTTGTGTCACACTATCAACCAAATAAATAGTTTTCAGGGAAATATTTTTGATCGAAAAGGTTTTGGCCAAATAGGTTTCAACCGAAACTATGTGGCCTATACGTGGCACACAGCGTTTCGGTCGAATATGTTTTACCTAAATCCAGAAAACAAAATTCCCTTTGTCGCTTTGAAATTGGCTTATTTTATGTGTGTGGTTTCTATAGAAAGGGTTTCGGTCAAAACCCTTTCTACGGAAACCCTTTCTACCAAAATTGTCTATGTGGCATCCTAGTTGGTAGCCAACTCAACTTTTTCCAAATTTTTTTTTAAACTTTCAACTTCAAATAAGTAATTCTTCAGTTAGAATGATGTTTTAAAGAAAAAAAAGAAAAATACCCTTTTGTAGAGCTCGAAGTGGTGAATCTAAATATGTAGTTTTTTTAATATTTTGATTAGTTTTAATATATTTTATTTTTAAAATAGTGCAAGTAGGTTGTTAAAGATAAAAAAGAGGCTGATTAGAAATTAAAAAAAATAGTAGAACATATTAAAAATAAAAATAAAATATGGTCCATTAGAGGAGAGAGTCCTCTTCAAAAGGGTATAATTTGTTTTTTGAAATTGGTTTAAAAAATAGACAATAGTTGATGTCCCATGAAAATTGTCAAATTCTGACAAGTTTGACTTTAAAATGTTATTAGGAGAAAAATATACATCAAATTTTATTTTATTTCTATGCACTAGATATTGAAGTTACCTATTTGGAGAAAAAAAATTAGGGAAAAAGGAAGTTTTTCTCAATTTGTTTCTTGACATCCCATGAACGTCACTTTTTTCTAAAATTTTAGCATTCCAAAATAAGTTCTTAAATTGATCCAAAAAAATAATGAAAACATTTTTAAAAAACTCTAAAAAATTACAGGAATAAACTTCATCAAAAGTTGGTAGCTGCTTATCGTGGCCTTTTACTCGCTAAAGCAGCTAGAGTGACTAGGCTTTGGTTAGAAGGGGACTCCCTCAACATTATAAATTGTCTCCTTAAGCTAAGTCTGCCATCTTGGTCTATTTATCATTTAATTGAAGATTCCCTTTCAATTATTGATTCTTTTATTGAGGTTAAAATTACTCATGTCTTTCAGGAAGCTAACTCTCTTACTGACAAGTTCACCAATTTGGGGGTTGTGGATCATAATTATTGGAATTACTTTGAGGCTATTTCGTTTAATCTTCAGAGTATCTCTAATAATGACCAAATGTCATGTCATGGTAGCAGATACATGGGGAGATAAATTATTTTATTTCCTATTCCTTTGGATTTCAAACTTTGAGTTCAGTGCTTACTCGTTTAAATATTGCATATCCTTTGATTATGAGATCATGAGTTCAGATGTAATGGATGGTTGTACTCAAAATTTTAGGCTTACACAGATTGTGGGTGTTATTTGGCTATGCTTCTTGTTTATTCGTTTAACTCATTCTATGTGGAGGAAGAAGACAAAGGCCATGAGTAGATTGTTTCGGGTTGTAATGGGAGGGGATCACTATAGAGTTAAGCTACCTTCGAGTGAAGAATTCAATGGGAATGAGATCATTTGGGAATATCTAGAGAAGGGTGTTGCTTTCACATATATGCTTTAGCTTCATGGTTTTGATTTAGAGGTGATGAAGGCCTTTGCGAATGGATGGAATAACAAAGTTTTGCTCTACCAAGGTGTGGAGGTTAATATCACAGAGGATTTTATTGGTGAAATTACTAGTTTATCTACAAAGGGCAATAAGTTTTATAAGGATAGGGTTGCATCTAAGACTACCTTAGCTATTTTTTTCAAAGGCAAGGAGTAGCAGAAACTTAGGTACATTGGTAATGGAGGGTATGATCAGAAATCAATCAAACCGCTCTAGAGAGATGTGGTCCTCGCGATTATGAAATTCTTCATGCTAGAGGGAAGGTAGTCTGTGATTTATGCCTATCACTTAATGTTGCTTAATCATTTTTGTCACAACAATTTGGTTTCGTTCCCTTTTACTTGCTTATGTCTATGGAAACTAGTATTGATGCTCACAAAAAAAATCCCAGTAAGGCTATTCTTCATGAAGGCCTTATGAACCTTATAACTAACCACATTAAATTGAATGTGCTTCCTAAGATTCCTAAGCTCTCTTCCATTGGTAGAAAAAAGGGCATAAAGTATGGTTATGACACTGGTGGGTCGGTGGACGAGTGGGACGAGAACTATGAGGAGGAATATTCTAAAGATGAGGATTCATCAGAGGCTCAAGGAAATCCAGAGGATGATTCAAAGGCCTCTTTGTCTTGGTCGAAGGGTTATCAACCAGATATTGAAATGAAGGAGGTTGTTGCTCCTTCTGGTAAAAAGAATGTGAAGGTAAAAAAAGGGGGTCGTAAGAAGGAGAAGGGTGCTCTTAATTTGAGGGAATATGGGATGAAAGGAATGGAGGAGTCTCCTCTTCCTAGTGTCAAGGGGCTTCAAGGGAATGTGCAGGAGGGAAATGAGTAGGTTATGGCATATTTTTCTTAGGATGGAAATGAGCAGTCTATGGAAGACATTGGTAAGGAGGGAAATGAGCATGCTTTCATGGATAATGTTCTAGGAGGTGAGGGGGATAATGTTCTGGGAGGTGAGGGCTTTGTGAACTCTAGGATGGTTCTTCCTAGCCATGGTGATTTGAAGACCCATGTTTGTAAAATTGATGAGTAGGTTAAGTAGGTGGATGATAAGGATAGGCAGCTTGAGTTATTAGCGAAGTCGATCGAGCTCTCTAAGAAAAATAGGGTGAAAGTTGAGGTAATTGATGTTGATGACTCTCCCGTGGAGGAGGATGTGGAGGTAAAGGGTGTGGATCAGAAGGACCTCCATGAGACACTTGTTGAAGTTCCTAATACTGAGCAGCTTAATTAGGAGGAGGTTAATATGGATCTTTTTGCAGAATGGCGGAAGACGAGACCAAAAACATTCTCACTCTTATGAAATGGCTCTTTTTGAAGGTTAAGGACCTTAATACCAGGCTTGAAGATTGACAAGATGTTTGTGTTACTTTGGTGAACTACAATCAAAGGGAATGGTCAGTGAGAGACAAGGTCAAAACCATGAATGTGATCCTTGACAAGCTTGTTGTGGATGTAGATAAACCTGGAAAAAACCACGAGGAGAGGTTGTCTTCTTTGGAAAAATTATTTCTCAAGGTGAATGAGAAGCGGGTGGTGGCTATGGAGGATAGAATGAACAAGATTTCTAATGACCTGTAAGTTGTGGTTAAATTATAAATCGGTCCCTAAAGTCTAGTGCATAGGGCTTGTCTTTATTAAACGAGAAAGCCATTAATTGGACTATTAAGAGCTTGGACCTGAGTGAACATGACGAGGCTATAGCTGAGACCAATCATATGAACCTAGAAGAGAAGGATGTGGATGTTGGCCTGTGCATGGAGAAAAATGTGGATGTTAGCCCTTGTTGATGCACGAGGAGCAAGGCTAAGAAAAGGGCGGCTATTTCATTCCAACATCTTAAGGAAGTGGTAGAGATGCATGATAGGGTCATCTCTAGTAATGTGGACTCGACAAAGGTTCTTGATAACTTGTAGGTGTTGGTTGATCAACCTTTTGTGCTGTTGTTTTGCAATTGGTTTGCTAACGATTTTTTTGGTGCTATCTTTTGTCAACATTTTTGACTTTTTTGGGTTGCTGGGGCTTATGTGTTTTTCTTTAGTAGCTTTCTTTTGTTGTATAGGGTTTTGAGGCCCTTTCAAAACCTACTTTTCCTTATCAAAAACTTCATCAAAATTTCTACATTTCATTAGTTTACATCATTTTTAAATTGAAAACATAAAGACCACTTTTATGTGGTCAAAATTTAGAATTTTTTGTTGTTAGTCGATTCCTTTATAAAGTGTGACACAAGTTTGTGCTTTTACCCAAATATAATTTGTGTCCATTTCTTATTGATCCAAGAATAAATGTACCATTACAGAAAATTTCCAAGAAATTCTTTATTCATTGGTACCAACAATAATGAATAAGAGAAAACTATTGGGATATGTGGTTCATGTAGTTTCTTACCATCCCACATGCAAAAATAATTCATAGTAGATATGCAGCCAATCAATTGCATCACATAAACCTTAATATAAAATAACAAGCCATTTTCATAGGGTGATGAGGGTTAGACTTTTGAGTCTCAATGTTCTCCTCACTTTCGCTACATCTATGGATCTTTATATGATTATGGGTCCAAGGATGTTGAAGATACACACATTATATAGAGGATTATCCAAAATTTCAAGAGTATGGTAGATAGGTCCATGAGGAGAATATATCTATATTAGATAATATCATTTGATGAATGAGTTTCTTGGTAGCAGCTGACATTGATTGACAGGTAATTTCTAATAATTTATTTTGTTTCTTTTGAAATCCAAGATTAAATATCTTAATGTATTGTGAATGAAAAGTAATGTAAATAATTAAATGTAATGAAAGTATAGGGTCAAAATATTTATCCTACATCTATTGGCCCTTTAGCTCCTAATTATGTCTCTGATTTGAGTCAATATGTATGTAATTTATAACAAAATAATATAAATACATGTTTTTTTTTCATATATCAACGAAAATATTAAAATTGACATTTGATGATGAATAGATGGATGTTGGACCTTAAAAATTAGTAGCCATTAATGGTAGTGGTTGTATGTTATTATTTATTGAGATAATTTTTACTATTTTTAATCATCATGTTTATACATAATGTTAGGTGGAATTTGGTCAAATATTTTTTTCTATTTTTGGTGATGAAATCAATTCAGAACCCTCCTAATATTCATGGAATAATGGAGGGGGGATTTTGTAATGCCCAAAACTTCACACCAAAATACGTAAGGACAAGACACAAATTCCAAACTTCGTTCACATATGTCCGCAAAACTCTTAAATTTTGTTACCAAAGAAGGCACTCCAAGAAAGCATGCAACTTTTGACCAGTCATAAACTATAGTTATTTTAGTTAGATAGCTAAATTTATTATACCATCATGGTCAAGTTGAGAGGAGACATGCAATTCACATCTCTGAGGTAGACTTAAATAGTTCAACCAATCCCAAAATTAATCTGAAAAGTTATGTAGATCAGATGCCAACAATAACATATATATATATAAGTAGTAATCATAAGACCTATAAGAGAAAAAATCCTAGGGGCCAGACCTACTCCTCGAGCGCTCATCTTTGATGGCCTTGCCTATGTATATAATTTACAGAGGAACCGTAGTTCACAACTAGACTTCAACCATCTCCCACACGGTTGGATAAAAAAGAAGGATATAATCGACAGGTTAAGTTGATGACTTAACAACTCCAAACACATACCACTAACACCTCTCCCCACAAAACAAATAAAGGAAAAAAAGGTCAAGGTCAAGGTTTGAGACTAGATCCATGCATAGGATTTCTCAACCTGAGTTTTCACAACTAAAACTCAATTAACCAACAATAACACAAAACATCAAGGTTTGATTTGCAACCTGATTACCAGGAATTAGGCTAATACATGCAATGGACCATACTGGTTAAATAATGAAAGCTCTCCCCACTATATAGGGGGAAAAAATTGTAGTTGACTTGCATATCTACTATGAATTATACCCATAAAGTAATGCCAAAATGATCTGGAACAAGCAACAATAGTATTCTCGATCTATTATCATTCTAATCCCCGTAAAAATCCCTCGCTCATGCTTTCATAATAACCTCTTTATGATTCCTTTACTCAAAGATTATGTCACGATTTTCTTGACATGGTGTATCTTGCAATTTCCTCAATGATGTGATATCCTCCATTCCAATTCTCTTGCTCGACTGAAGGTGAAGTGAGCTTAGAGTCTTAAGTATAAATTCATTCATTAACTTAATATGTTGTCAGAGATGGTGCAACCAATATTGTTTAACACCTAGCCTTTCTTTATCTTTTAATTACCGTGTCAGAATTTGGTTGGCACTATTAATAAGATTTGAATACATGGTATGGAAACATAGCTTACTTGACCTCAAATTCATTTGGAATTTTAGATTTAACTCGATTCGTTTAACACACATTTTAATACTTTTAATATACTTTTACTTCTAAGAAAAATAACCACTTACTACCAATCTTGGATGAACTTGAGTTTATGAACAGATTAAATGATATTACATGTGACTTTTCCTTGATCAAATTAACATAATTATATATACATGTATTCAATTTAAACCTTCTTTAATATTATTTAAATTTCCTCTACCTGTTATTTTAACCACACAACACCTCTAGAGAGAATAACACTACATAAGAAGTGGCATTCAAAATAATACTTTGAATAAGTACAAAAATTTCTCACTATAATAGCATGAAGGATGTTATGACAAAGTTGACATTTCCTCCACAATATAAAAGAATCACAAAAATAAATAATAACTATAGACTACCATTTTCACCAACTAATTTCAAGGTAATTAATCATATAGGGAATTTATAATCACCTTAGGTTAATATTCCATGATACATTTCATCTTTGATAATGGAGTTATCTTATATATTACAATACACGATGTGTACTCAAACTCATGAAGTAAGTGTACAAGGTATATTAATAGAACTTACAAATTTGACAATCCTAAAAAGTCTAAAGAGGTAAGTGGGCGATATCCAAAACATTCATTGCAACACCCTAAGACATTGAACACATACTAATACCTTAATGACATATCACAACTACATACATTGCATGTTTCTCATTAGATCTAGATTTCCTAGTTCATCAATTTTAACTCTACTTATTATCACTTAAGCATATAGAAATTACGCAAATAATGTATTTGCAACTATTGAACAAAAGGGTGTGGCCTTACATTCCCCTCCCCTTATAACAAAATTCCTCCTGGAAGTTGATAAGGTTTGGGTAGAATAAACCCCTACCACAAATGTCTATACTGAAGCTATGACAAAATTAATATTCAAATTTATTATGTTGTCACAAAAAAAAATCATTAAATAATGAATATATAGGGAACTTGCTACATCTTATGAGTTACTATACATCTAAAACCATATTCATACCAATCATGGTTCATTAATTTTATTTATTTATTTTTACTATAATAGTAAATGAAATCACATCAACACCTTTATCATTGAATACAAATCATTTAACAAAAATCACTTATAATGTTTAAATTTTATCAAAATACACTCTCAAAATGACATCAGACTTTTCAATCGTCATACTCATATCTTGTCACCCTCCCATAATCTATTAACTTCCTTGAATAACAATACACAAGCATATATCAACAAACATTAGCATTCTTGGATACACATCAAAAATTATTTTGCACCATAAACATCACTCATGACGTTAGGAATATTTTTGTTTTAATGGCCAATCATGTCTCAGGTAATTTATTAACTACCATTTATTTATTTTAAATATGTCCTTAAGAGAATAGTTTACCTTATAATCATGGAACTCATACCATGTCTCAATTATGTCACTCATACCATATCTCAATCAATATTAACTTGCATCATTTGTTACTATTATACTCACACACTTCACAAATATTCCACATCACATTTAATTGCAACTTCACATGTACACAAAACAATAGCAAGGATGATCTTCCCAATGGGTGTGTCTTTCCTCACACAAAGGATGCTCTTCCCAAATGGGTGTGCCTGTCCTCATACAATCACATAATTCACAACATAAGGCTCACACAATGGGGCTTACAAGGATGGATATTCATGGATACCATAGATAATTAGAAAAGATAGTCTCAAGGCCTTTCTTTAAGGACTCCTCCATACAGACAAGAAAAATCATAGAACAAGGGGAAGAATGGATCAATGACCGTCTGATACCGGTCCCATTTATAACCCCTTTCAAAATAATTCCCCAACACATCTACTCCCCTATACGACCTATCAGGGAACCCCCCGGGATATGGTAGTTTATAGATTTCACTTTACACCACACATGCTAGCAATTTCAAAACAAAGAGAAAGCCTCAAATTGAGTAACATAAGATCACAAACCAAAGTTTCAATACAACTCCCAAAGTGGAAACTATAAATTCAAGATAAAAAAAATAGAGATCAATTGTACCTACATTGCAACATTTCAATCTTAACTCGATTTTTTTTTCAAACAAGTCCTTGAGGAAAATCCAACTATAACAACCTTCAAATGGCTAAATAGCCTAATAAAATAACTATAAAATTCCACATTGTTGGTGCATAATAAAATAAAACATCAATCAAGAGTAACGAATAATTCATATTTCAACAATAAAATTTATACATCACAAGCACCATGTGACTTGATAAGCCACCTAAGGGGAGGAGGGGAATGGTGGTTCTCTAACCACATAATTATTATAGCATGCAATAATTGGTGGTCCCTTACCACATGAATATAAGTAACTAGTGGTCCCTGATCACATGAATATAAGTAACTGGTGGTCCCTGACCACATAAATATGAATAACTAGTGGTTATAATCATCAAGGAATAGGTTTGCACTATGAACCAACAAGTGTGGCTCTCATATGTGGGGGATTAGGCCATGGTCAACGTCCATGGGAGGATTACAACACCTCGACATAGATCCTTTATCAAGATTAGGGACAATTCCTTGAGCTTGTAATTTTTCGATGGGAGATCATGTGCCACTCAACCCCTATTTACAATAGCTAGCATCACACTCCCATAAGGGGGGAACCAAACACTAGGGGTACACATTTAACATACAATTAAGACTAACACAAAGGAATACATCACATTTCATTTAATAGACACACTTACACACTTAACACATTTATATATAAACTCACAACTATTTATCTTACACAAAGACCATCACAAAAGGGTACACATAGGGGATCGTACTAGACGTCCACCACCCTTATCCCAAGTCAAATACCTGGTATCTAGTACTTGGGGCACAACACATATATTGGTTTCCACATGTCAAATCACATAACTTATCGAGAATTCTATGACTCAATTCCATATGAAAAAAATATGCACAACATACACTTGCTTTGACAACTTGGTCCATCCAAAAACATTACCACAACACACAAAATACTTGCATCATTACGGGATATTCACATACACCGAGAAAACATAATAACTTCTCTTCTCTTTTCTTTTTCTAATTTTCATCTTTTTAAAGAAACAAACCCTTTCCTTACACATAATTAAACCACAAATTATTCTATTCTAACAAATGACATACAGATGCATGTTAAAAACATCTTCTCAAACAAGGCTACCCAATTCTCACACAAGATGCATAAAACATAGTCAAATTTATTAGCACCACAAGCACAACATTATTTCACTAAAAAATTACTGAGCCATGCAGTTAGTATTTGCATCTCTAAATAGGATATATAATGAGTTATTATTTATATGATTTTCTATCAATTCTAATGTAATTGGGAACCTAAGTTTCACCAATGTAAGGCTACTACCATGCACACAACATTTTACTTTTCAGGCATACCATGTAATGAAAGAAGAGCTTATATTTGAAATTAAACAAGGCAAGATTCATTAATGCATTCTTTTATGTACCATCATTATTATTCATTTGTCATGCACCTGGTTTCACTATTCTAGTTTATCTCTAAACTTTTAATGTCAATTGATTCCATACACAAGTTCATGCATACATCCTAAGGTAGGAATGCAATTTCAGGACCAAAATCTTTTACCTAATCAAACATATTTCCTTCCTATCTTCAAAATAGTTTTACACAACACACATTCAATGGATTTTAAGGCAACATGCACTATTTGGAAACACTTCATTTCTCCACACACAAGAAAAGAATTGTACTTTCAAATCACCCCAAGGCACATAGATTTAGATATAAGAATTGTAGTTTTTTTTTTTAATACTAAGTTATTCACTCGCATTATGAAGTTAAATCTAAGTACATAGGTGCATTGATATTTAAATCTTGGCAAGTCAAAATCTATAGATAGGCTATTTAAACTTATTCATGGTCAAATGCATCATTCACATGAGGTTGCATAATGTTCATTTGATTTAACCACAAATTTATTCTCTTTTTAATTAACTCTTTCTCAATCAAAATTATCAAAGAATGATGAAAGTGACTCAAGATCCCATTAGGTCATTTCAACTATCGGTCACAAAAATGAGGAAAGCACACACAACATAGTTTCAAACAAGCATCTCCACCTGGACAACATCACTAACCAGAGATCCTAGTGCTGCAACTGGGCTCTGGTACCAAAATGTAATGCCCAAAAATTTACACCAAAATATGGTTAAGGACAAGACAATAATTCCAAACTTCCTTCACATATGTTCACAAATATCTTAAATTTTTCTACCGAAGAAGGCACTATAGGAGAGCATGCAACTTTTGACCAGTCATGAACTATAATTCTTTTAGTTAGATAGCTAAATTGATTAGACCATCATGGTCAAGTTGAGAGGAGACATGGAATTCACATCTTTGAGGTAGACTTAAATAGTTCAACCAATCCCAAAATTAATCTAAAAACTTATATAAGTCACATGCCAATAATAACATATATATATTATTAGTAATCATAAGAACTATAAGAGAAAAAACCCTAGGGGTCAGACCTAGTCCTCGGGGGCTTGTATCTAATGGCCTTTCCTACGTACATAATTCATAGAGGAATCGTAGTTCACAACTAGACTTCAACCATCTCCCACACGGTTGGATAAAAAAGAAGGATATAATCGACAGGTTAACTTGATGGCTTAACGACTCCAAACACATACCACTAACACCTCTCCACACAAAAAAAATAAAGGAAAAATAGCTCAAGGTCAAGGTTTGAGACTAGACCCACGCATAGGATTTCTCAACTTGAGTTTTCACAACTCAAACTTGGTTAACCAACAATAACATAAAACATCAAGGTTTGATTTGCAACCTGATTACCAGGAATTAGTCTAATACATGCAATGGACCATACTGGTTAAATTATGAAATCTCTCCCCACTATATAGGGGAAACAAATTGTAGTTGACTTGCATATCTACTATGAATTATACCCATAAAGTAATCCCAAAATGATCTGGAACAAGCAACAATAATATTCTCAGTCTATTATCATTCCAATCCATATGCTTATGTGTCATATGACAAAATAAATATATATTATTATCAAAAGTATCATTGTCTATACTAAAATAAAATAGAAGAATTCACTTATTTGTGAGTTGGATAATCATTTGTAGAACATAGTTTGATCCTATCTTAAGATCAATTTCACCATAAATTAGTTTTAAAATAATACAATGTTATCAATTATGTCATACTAATAATTGATGTCTCAATAACTATTTAATGATATAAGATTATCATTTCGATACTTATCAAATCAATAAGTGAGGAAAACTATAATGATAAGAAGAATCCATAAATATATAAAGAAAAACAAATTCATAACATTTTGACCACCAAGAACATTACAATAACATATCAAATCATTGACTTGAGATAACCACTTAATTCCTATATGAAAAGATAGTAATATAACAATCATCTAAGGATATGGTATATAAGACTAGATGGGTTGATCATTATAATTATAAAACAAAATCCATTCTATTCAAGATAATTACTCTATTATTAGCTAAGACAAAAAAAAGTAAGAACAACCTTAACTAACATATCCCTTTATATCAATTAAATGATACCTAAGTATAATGCATCCCATATTGATTCCAATATGTCAGGTGTTATAACCGACAGGTTTATAAATGCCTCAATGAATAACTATAGCTCCCTCCTTTTGGGACTACAACCATGATTAATATAAATATATTTCGCTTCATCATAGGAGTGTATAGCAAGATAAAGTTTAATCTATCTTATCAATCCCATTCATCTATTTAACTTCATAATTTATTCTCCATTATTTTATTTTTACGTTGAAACACTCTATTGCAATGCAAGGATTATGCTTCTAAAACCAAATAAAGGACTAAAGAAGGTACTTAGATATGACGTCTTACATTTCTAAAGAATAGTTATTTCTCTTTCATGATATCTTCAATTTAAAATCCTATATCATAAAGATGATCTTTGACACCCTATAACCCCAAGCTCATCCATTAAAATTCGTCCAAGATGTATCATTATAATAATATATAATCCCTTGCAATATTTATGTTATTTTTAGCAAACTACCTACATGACATCAAGTGTAGATCTCCAAACTATGATATAAAAGAATTTCAAAATTATAATTATGCATAATATTAATTCCCATGCAAATTATAGGATTTCTTTTTGTTAAAAGAGATTTCATATAAATTACACCGTAACAAAGAAAAATTAAAATAAAATCATCTTAACTTCAATAGCTAGTTATCACTTAATCAACACAATCCTTTAAAACAATCATTTGGGGTTACACCATTTAATATTTAGAAAACAAAGGTCAGACTAATGACACAAGTCATACAAATTTATACTATACACTAAATGTAATATTGTGGAGGAGAATGCAATAAGCCTAGAACATGGGGGGCGGGGTTGATCATTTTGTAGAACATCTCCATGAAGAGGCCATCATTTTATAGCCTTAATCATATAGGTTTATTTAATTCAACTTAATTTCTTTTATGTGGACTTTTACAACTATCAACAAAATAATAATTATTATTCATCTTGTCATTGAAATGCATTGTATCGTTTTAGTACCAAATGATCAGTATTTTGATTGTGTCACTACCTTATGTATTATACCTCTTAAGGTTTGGGGATTAACTTCAACCATTCTCTAAAGCATAACAATTCAATGGACAACAAAACCGAAAAGCACTTTTGGATCTTCACTGTCTTGTATACTGTTAAATTAATTAGTATGGTAATTTTGATCCCTTACATGCATAATTATATCATGGCCTAATATAAGACACATTAGGATGCATTACATTTGTGAGGCATTGTTACTCTTCATAAGCAGTTGCCAAGGCATTTTAGAACTCTTTCCCGCACCAAGCATATTGGTGTATACTATCCTAAAGGTATAAACTGATGACAGTCCAACTATCTCCCTTGTATTTGTGGAGGATAATTGATCATGGTTGTTAGATGCATGAAGCTAATTATAGCCATGTTTGGCATGGGTGGACCCTGGGTAGATTTTATGTATACTAAAAAGAAAACAACTCTAGGCTACCTCAGCATGCATAGAGTGTCACATATGATTACGATGACCATGCATGCACATTGCATATATTGTAATATTCCCTTCCTGTCTATACCAAATTAGGCACTTTGGAACAGGGTATAGACCAATTTATCATGGGAAGAATAGAACACATTCCTTTACTCATTCTAATCCACTTATACAAAGATATAATATATTCTATAATCATTACACTAACATGGGTTTGTGTTGGTTTACATGGTCTCACAACTATTGACTATCTATTTTAATTGTTCCTTTATTCTATTTATACATATATGTCAAGGAAACAAATAGAGAAACAAAATGCTGCAACCAGAGTGAAAGGGTATGATAGCCTACCTAATGGAACTTTCATTGCTAAAGATCCAAAGAGGTGAGGTAGTAAATGAGTCACCTAAGCTACCTTAGAAATTTCAATCCCTAAATCAGAAAAACTCCATGCTTCCTTGCAACTGTGAACTAAACTGTCTCAAGCTAAAGAATGATCTTGAATGACAACAAAAAGGCAAGGTGCTACGAATTGACCTACAATGCTATGCTCAAGCCTTATGCCAAATCCTTGCTAAGGTATGTGATTGAGTTCTTTGGAACTCTCTTCTAAATATGATTTTCTCCTCTCTGCATTTAGCAAAACTCCCTCCTCTTCTCCTCCTCATTCAAGGCAAGCGTAACCCCATAAAAGAGACATGAATTTTATTGCACTCATTCTTCTATCTCTTCCTTTACACGCAAAGTGCTCACCGCATGCTCTTTTTCCCATAAAAATCCCTCGCTCATACTTTCATAATAACCTCTTTATGATTCCTTTACTCAAAGATTATGTCACAATTTTCTTAACATGGTGTATCTTACAATTTCCTCAATGATGTGATAGGGGAGAGGAGCCGATACGTAAGCACCCAAAACCGCACAGTCTAGTTGGTAGGCCATGTGGACCAATAGCATTTTAAAAAAATAACCCATTATAGAAAAAGGCTAATTAAACAATAAATTATTATTTTTATTTTTTTTTTAAATAATTTTCCATGTGGAAGGTCCAATTTTGTCCATGCATCGAAAAAAATGGAAAAAAGCCCTGTCGACCAATACAGACGCACCTCGGGTTCCACTACCTATGTGGCTCGACATCTGAAGGTGACAACCTTGCCACGTCAACTCCTCCTAGTCCGCCACCCTAACAATCCACTATTGAGCATTTATCACTCGTCGCCACTTCCTATTCCTATCTACAGTCTGAAATAAATGCTGCCACCTCTCCTAAGCTCCACGCCACCCCGCGTTTATTACAAAATGAACTGCATTGAATGCTCCCAGTGCCTCGCTCTTCTCACCATTCAACCAGCCTTTCATTTTCCTGAGGAAACATTCCATCTTCACTTCTTCGTCGGTACCTGCTCATTTCGTCATCTACAACGTTCGCACTCTCACCACAACCTGCAATGCTCGGAGACCATATCATGTTTGAGTAGAAGCCGATATAGAGACGGGTAGTCGCCAGTTACCGAACGTCACCAACAACTCCACTTCTGCCATGCAAGCAATGAACGGGTTCCTCGCTGCCATGAATGGGTTCCTCGCCGCCATGAACGGGTTCCTCGGCGCCATGCAAGCAACAAACGGGTTCCTCGCCACCATGAAGGTCACTGCAAGCAACGAAGGGGTTCGTTGTGTGTTTGACCCAGGTGAGCTTGCTCACTAAGGCTAGCCATTGTTCTTCAGTTTGTGTTTGGTTTGCAATTTCGCTTTGTTTTATTGGTTTTTTGGTGTTGCAGATTTCGTTTATTTTGTTGAAGTTTAGTGTTTATGAACACTGCATTATTTGTGTTCATAAACACACTAAATCTTTGGAAATTAATCTTCTGTTCAAGCATTGCTCTGTTTATATTAAGCTAGAAATTAATGCAGTTGGTTGTTTTCTTCTTTCAACATGTAATAATGTTCGTTCTGTATATGGGTTTTGCTCTGTAGGGTTTATATTGCAAATATTACACTCATATTTACCTCATTTCTCTTTTAGTAGGGTTTATTTTGAGAATATAGCACGCATAGTTTAGCATTTATGTTTCGGTAGGGTTTATTTTGCAAATTTTACAGTCATAGTTTAGGGTTTTCCTATTCTCATAGGATTTGCATTGACATTGACTTTGCATATCGTATTCTCATAGGTTCTGCATTATCATTCACTTTGCTTAGCATAATCTCACAGGTTCTGCATTATCATTCACTCTGCTTGTCATTTTCTCATAGGTTTTGCATTATCATTCACTCTGCTTCTCGTATTCTCATACGTTCTGCATTATCATTGACTCTGCTTAGCATAATCTCACAGGTTCTGCATTATCATTCCCTCTGCTTATCATTTTGTCATAGGTTTTGCATTATCATTCACTCCGCTTCTCGTATTCTCATACATTCTACATTATCATTGACTTTGCTTAGCATAATCTCATAGGTTTTTCATTATCATTCACTCTAGTTATTGTATTCTCATATGTTCTGCCTTATTAGTGACTCTGCTTAGCATAATCTCATAGGTTCTGCATTATCATTGACTCTGCTTAGCATAATCTCACAGGTTTTGCATTATCATTCACTCTGGTTATCGTATTCTCATACGTTCTGCCTTATTAGTGACTTTGCTTAGCATAATCTCACAGGTTCTGCATTATCATTCACTCTGCTTATCGTTTTGTCATAAGTTTTGTCTATGTCTATGTCTATGTCTATGTGACTATGTGTATGTCTATGTCTTTTTGTATGTGACTATGTGTATGTTTATGTGTATGTGACTATGTGTATGTCTATGTCTATTTGTATGTGACTATGTGTATGTGTATGTGTATGTATATGTCTATGTCTCTGTCTTCCTATGTCTATGTCTATGTCTATGTCTATGTGTATGTGTATGTGTATGTCTATGCCTATGTGTATGTCTATGTGTATGTTTATGTGACTATGTGTATGTGACTATGTGCATGTTTATGTGTATGTGACTATGTGTATGTGTATGTGTTTGTGTGTATGTGTATGTGACTATGTGTATGTTTATGTGTATGTGACTATGTGTATGTCTATGTCTTTGTGTATGTGACTATGTGTATGTGACTATGTGTATGTATATGTCTATTTGTATGTGACTATGTGTATGTGTATGTGTATGTGTATGTGTATGTGTATGTCTATGTCTGTGTCTACCTATGTCTGTGTCTATGTGTATGCCTATGTCTATGTCTATGTCTATGTGTATGTTTATGTGTATGTGTATGTGTATGTCTATGTCTATGTGACTATGTGTATGTGTATGTGTATGTGTATGTGTATGTTATTGCTATTTACACCTCTATCAAACCTCCACCATATGCAATACTTGCAATGGAACACTTCAAGTACTCGGGTGAATTGCAAGTCAATGTACCAATTTTATCAGAAAGTATAGTGTCAACTTGCCCAAGTTCCTCACTTAAATTGGATGTTCGAGCTCATGCATGCTTGTCAGTTTCTTCATCATACATGTTTTGGTCTTCATTGATGAATCTATATTGATACTTTCTTATGTTCATATAATGGGTATAAGCATTACAAAATTGTTGTTATATCAGCATTGCAATGTTGTGCTCGTTCAGATTTAATTTTTAAAATAGTTTCACTTTTTCATACAACATATTGCTATTCAATCTCTTCTTCTTGATAGCTCTGTTCTTCTTGATAGCTCTTACTCTTACAAGTATAACATTGTTTTTTCAGTTTGTATCGTTCAATTATTTCTAAGAGTATGATTTCTTGATGTCATACTATAACATGCAATTTTTCTTTCCTTGCAAACCTGCCCTTCATCACCTCAGGATATAAGATTTACAATTGTGGACTTATGGTGAAATAAGTCTAATCTGTCTAAGAGACTTCAAACTTACATGCATAACATAAGACCCTTGTTCATTTGCAATCACTTCATTAGATGTATGGTTAGTTTGTTCATCAGTTACACTCAATCTTACATGTATGATTTTGTTCTTACACTTTTTATTAATATTTGATATGTATATGTATATGCATATGCAGTATATGCATATGTATGTACATACATATACATATGCAATTGTATATACATATATGCATATGTACATGTATATGTATATATGCGTATGCAAAAAAAAAATGAAGTTGTTTTAGATGTAGAGTGGAGCGAATGGATGGAACATGCATAATTTGAAACAACAACACCATTACACTCTCCCTAAAGCTATGCATTGTACCTTACATTTGTTACACTCTCCATCCAAAATGCATTGCATATGCATATATACATTTACATATACATATGCATATATGTATATGTGTATATATACAACCTAATTGGATGTACACTTTGTTTGTTGTTCAATTAAAGTGACTGTAAATATCGGCCCCTCTCCCTTACAACTAACTATGATGATGGTTGACTCCTACTTATGCTATAACCATTTCTTATATAGATACTGAAATATAATTTCATACAACATTATCAATTGTATATATAACTTCCAACAACGCTATGGTATAGATTGATGGTTAGTTTTTTCATCCATTACAATCAATCTTATAGGTTTTGCATTATCATTGATTCTGATTTTGGGTAATGCTCCATCAATTTTTTGTCTAATTTATGTTTGATGTGATCAAGCCTATCTATGGATGAAATTAACCTTACGTTGTGGAGGACCAGCGTATAGGTGTGGGCCCCAACGAGCGCATGGCCCATAGCACATTAGGGCCCCCGCTTACGTATTAGGGGAGAGGAGCCGATACGTATGCACCCAAAATCACACTGTCCACATGGTAGGCCACATGGACCAATAGCATTTAAATGAAAAAAAACCCATATCCTTCAATAAGTCTGTAATGCAAATTTTTCTATCTTTTCTTAGGTGCCATTGGTTATTTTGGGGGTGTTATCTTTTGCATAGGTTATTTTCCATCATATTAGTCATCCAATTATTGTACCTTAATTTTGTGTCTTGGAAATATATGGGGGGTGTTCTATTTTTTTTAGGTTCTGCTTCATCAACATAGACATAGACATATACATAGGCATAGACATATACATAGACACATAGATAGACATATACATACACATATACATAGACATATGTATATGTATATCAAATATTAAATGCAAACATAATTGTAATTATTTTGAAACAAAACAATTACCCGCTGGCAGCCAAACATGATGAAGTGTATCTAACTTATATATATATATATATATATATATATATATATATATATGCATATGTATAGACATATTCATATACATATACATATACATATGTTTATGTTTATGTATATGTATATGTATATGAATATGTCTATATATTTATGTATATGTATATGTGTATGTGTTTCTGTATGTCTATGTCTATGTTTGTATGTAAATCTATGTAAATCTATGTAAATCTGTATGGATATGTAAATATGTATATCTGTATGTGTATGTGTATGTGTATGTGTATGTGTATGTCTATATTTATGTCTATATGTAAATATGTATTTGTATATGTAAATGTGTATGGATATGTGTATGTCTATGACTATGTGTATGTCTATGTGTATGTCTATGTTTATGTGTATGTATATGTGTATGTGTATGTCTATATTTATGTCTATATGTAAATATGTATTTGTATATGTAAATGTGTATGGATATGTGTATGTCTATGACTATGTGTATGTCTATGTGTATGTCTATGTTTATGTGTATGTATATGTGTATGTGTATGTCTATATTTATGTCTATATGTAAATATGTATTTGTATATGTAAATGTGTATGGATATGTGTATGTCTATGACTATGTGTATGTCTATGTGTATGTCTATGTTTATGTGTATGTATATGTGTATGTGTATGTCTATATTTATGTCTATATGTAAATATGTATTTGTATATGTAAATGTGTATGGATATGTGTATGTCTATATGTAAATGTGTATGGATATGTGTATAGATGTCTGAAGATGTCTTAAGTGGACAACCTTGCCACGTCTACTTCTCTCAGTCAGCCACCCTAACAATCCACTACGTCGCATTTATCACTCGCTGCCTCTTCCTATACTTCTCTACAGTCGTGTTTAATTCACTTATGTGTATGTGTATGTGTATGTGTATGTATATGTCTATATTCATAACTTCAGACCTGCAACAATTGTATCTTTTCTATGTGCCATTGATTAATTTGGGGGTGTCAACTTTATATGGTGTGCACCTATACGCCGGTCCTCCACAACGTCAAAAAAAATTCATCCATAGATAGGCTTGATCACATCAAACATAAATCAGATATAAAATGCACACAAGTTAGCATTAATTTAAACAAGGTGCCAAGTCAACAACTTTGAAACCCATCAGACCCATCTTTGACCGATTGGCGAACCCATTACAAGAATTTTTCCCATCGTAGCATAACCAAACCAACACGCAAATGCATTCACCTGTCCCGTCTACCATGAGATATGCAACACGTATCAACTTCAATCTATCCCATCTTGCCAAGTAGGGTGTGCACGTAGTGGAGCCAAACGAAATATCCCGCCTGCATCCATTTAACACTCCTGTAAGGCCGCCATTATTCAAAACAAAAACATGGAAACAATTTCAAATAATCCACCAAACCAATCAAGTCAAGAATTAAAGGCTGAAATCAATCAAATCTCAGCCTATGTAGCACTTCACATAGATTACCATAGCTTTGTATTTGAATGACTTAGGGGACTTGGTTTTGTGAAGGCTTGTCATGGTTCCCTCTGAAACACTTCACAATTCGAATGGAGTTGTGGACCCGTGCAGCATAGGTTGCCATCAAATGATCGTTCACAAAATCAAGTCTCCCTAAAACATGTCTGTATTGCTTAGTTGATTGAATTGATGAAGCATAACCTATATGTATATTTGTATGTCTATGTTTTATGTATATACATGTGTGGCCTATGTAGCACTTCACATAGATTACCATAGCTATGTATTTGAATGTCTTAGGGGACTTGGTTTTGTGAAGGCTTGTCATGGTTACCTATGCAACACTTCACAATTCGAATGGAATTGTGGACCCGTGCAGCATAGGTTGCCCTCACCTATGAAAAATTTAACACCCCCAAATTCATCAATGGCACCTGAAAAAGATAGAATAGTTGCACAACTTAATTGTATACAAATATGTATATGTGTATACATATGCATACATATATGTATATGTATGCATATACATATACATATCTATATACATATGCATATGTATATGTATGTGTATGTATGCATATATATATACATATACAGTATATGTATGTGGATGTATGCATATATATATACATATGTATATGTATGTATATGGAACTCGTTCATGGTGGCAAGGAACCCATTTGTCGCTTGCATGGAAGAAGTGGAGCACTGGTGACATTCGGTAATTGGCGTCTACCCATCTCCATATCGGCTTCTGCCCAAACATGATATGGTCTCCGAGCATTGCAGGTTGTGGTGAGATGGCGAAGGTTGCATACGACAGAATGAGCAGGTACCGACGAGCAAGTGAAGACGGAATGTTTACTCGGGTAAATGAAAGGCTGGTTGAATGGCGAGAAGAGCGAGGCACTGGGAGCATTCAATGCAGTTCGTTTCGGAATAAACGCATATGTATGTAGATATGTATTTGCATATGCATATGTATATGTATATAGATATGTATATGCATATACATATACATATATCTATATACATATACATATGTATATGCATATACATATCTACATACATATACGTATGTATATGCATATGCATATGTCTATGTATATGTATGCATATACATATGCATATGCATATGCATATGTATATGTATATGCATATGTCTATGTATATGTATGCATATACATATGCATATGTCTATGCATATGGATATGTATATACATATGGATATGTCTATGTAAATGCGGGGTGGCGTGGAGATTAGGAGAGGTGGCAGCATTTATTTCAGACAGTAGATAGGAATAGGAAGTGGCAGCGAGTGATAAATGCTCAGTAGTGGATTGTTAGGGTGGTGGACTGGGAGGAGTTGACGTGGCAAGGCTGTCACCTTCGGACGTCGAGCCACACAGATAGTGGCACCCGAGGTGTGTCTATATCGGTCAACGGGTCTTTTTTCTATTTTTTTCCATGCGTGGACAAAGTTGGACCTTCCATGTGGTAAATTATTTGGAAAAAGGAATAGAAAATGACAAAATGTCAATGAAGAAGCAAACATTTGAAACAAAAATAGTGACACATTGCAAATTACATAGAACACACATTGCAATATGATCCTAATACATTGCAAATCAAAACAAAAAAAATGCATCTGTAATTCTCATATATTTAAAAATGTCAACGAAGAAGCATACATTGCAAATTACATACAACACTTTTTCGAATCTGATCAGATTACTTCACAAAACAAAACAATAACGGTTAATCTATACTTATAAAAAAATTACAACTATCCACAATTTCGGTGCATTTGTAAATATCAATACTTCTAAAGTCTATGAAACTAGCATTCATAATCTAGCTGTTGCTGTTGTGAAAAGGATCTTGGCTGGTTGGGGTGCCAATTGCCATGTTCTTGTCCCCTTCCAGTCGACGGGGATTGCTGCATACATGCGTGGGACTCAGAGTGGTAAATTGGGTGCAAGTGACATGTGCTGGGGGCGGTGGTGAAGACATTTGTACATCGTGAGTGCCAAATTGATATGGATATTGACTAACCCTAAAGTTAGATTGGGAGAGGCTTGAATAATTCATTGCCGTGGAGAACTGAAGGATATTAATGTTGAGAATATCACGGAAGGCTCCATTACTTTGAGACAAAGGATTAGAAGTGTGCCTTAACTGCCTCTCTCTCTATAAAGCCCTCTGTGCCTCCTCAATCTCTTTTTCCTTTCAGTCATGTTCCTTGTGAAGCCTCTCTTGCTCCTTTTTTGCATCTCTATCCTTTTTTTGTTGTAATTTTTGCTGCTCTTTTTCTTTTCGCAGTATGTCCTTCTCAATTCTGGCATTCTCCTTCAACTCCGCTGCCACAATTCTTGCTTCCCTTTTCTCTGCATTTTGTTGTCTCTTTCTTGCTTTTATCTCCTCCACCTCTTTCTTCCTTTGCTCTTGCTCCATTAACAGCCTCATGTAGTCATCTGTTGTCAACAATTGAGACTGTCTACTGATCTGAATTGCACTTGCTTTGGATTTCATTTGACGGATAGTGTGCACAGGCAACTTGAGGAACTTGCTGATGTGCAGAATTATTTGTGTTTCTTGTGTCCCATCTGACTGTTTTCCAATGACCTCCTCGACTACCTGTGAGCCCTGTGGTACATCTTCATTGGCTTGTAAATCTGAATCGCAAGAAGGAGCATAGTAATGGACAACTTGAGAAAGGTCAATTTCTAGTGGTGGTGATGGAAAAGTATAGGTATCCTGTTGTTCTGGGACTTCCAAATCAATGCCCAAGTTCATTGCTCCCTCAACCAACCAGGATGGTTGGCTTCATTGTGATGGAAAATCTAAACTTTCACTGAATTGATCAACGACCCTGTCCACCATGGGAGGGGTCTATTCATTAACCACCACTTGTGCAACTGATTTAGCGGGACATGTATCAGGTGAGTGTTGTGTTTCTGTTGCAGGCTACATGTGTCCATCTGGAAGAGTGGATTGCAATATTATGACATCATCACTTGACACACCAAGTCCAGATAGGTTGAGAATGTTTTCAACTGTGTCAGCATCCTCACTGACCACAAATGTCTCACTGGGATGCATGTCGTTGACAAGTGCATCGGGATTCAGCGGCCATATACTAGTCCTTTTAAACCCAGCCTTGATGTTGTCAACTGTCAAAGCTCTTTTCATTGCTTTGCTACCTAACATTGCAAGTTCTCTCCTTCTCACTTCAATGTTTGGAAACCTTGACAAAAATTTTGCACGTTCTGATTTGAAGTAAGCTTTGAAAGGTGCAAACACACTTACATCCAATGGTTGTAGCTTATGTGATGTGTGTGATGGCAATGTTAACAAATCTATACCGATATCTCTTGCTTCCTGGATGGTTTCGAGTGCTACGTGGATTCCATGGCCGTCAAAGATCAGCAATACCTTGTTCGTGGGTGAGACACCATCTGGAATTGAGGTTTTGAAGTGGGTCAACCAATCTATGAACAATTATTTGGTCATCCATGCATGTGGCTGGGCTGACATGCAAGCACTTGGTTCACAATCTATGATGTAATTATCTATGTTCGCACTCCCCTTGAACAAGTAGAATCTTGGAATGCTCTGCCCGATAGCATTGACACAACATAGAATGGTTATCCATTCACGGCTCTTTGGGATAATGTAAGAGACATTCCTACTACCTTTTCTTGTGAGCACCTTCATGGACCCATTTTTTCCTGCTTGGATGCCAGTTTCATCACAATTCCATATGCGATCAGGACCATATGGCATGGCTTTGTATGCTGCACACAATGTTTTGTAGAATGCATCTACAACATCAGGTCTAAGATTGAATGCCCTATCTTTGTCTAGGCCTTCAACAGTTCGTAATGCGAGTTGAGGATGTCTGTGCTTGAAGCCTGTCCACCAGGACTTCCTTGGGAAGCCATTGGTGAAAGGGTTTGGCCTATTTTGACATATTTGAGCAACCTCAGACTTAAGATTGACTATCTCAAGACCATGACCAATATCAGCCATTTGCTCGCACCATTCCACAATTCGATTTTCTTCCTCTTCTGTGAGGACTATTGGCGGACCTTTCTTGGAAGTTGTTGTTAGACCCCCTAGCCATTTGGATAGTGTGGTTGTTGGGATTGACCACTTTTTGGAATCCCCCCTTATCGACATTTCATTCTCTTCAACGTCATAGAGTTCCCTTTTCATGTCATCCTCAGACCACAACTTCTGTATTTGTTTTACCTTCTACGGTATTTGAGGTGTAGTAACCTCAATCTGTGGTATTTGAGGAGTAGAAACCTCATCTACTTGTGCAACATGATCTATTTCAAGGGGGAATCTGCATCCTCATTTCTCGGCAGGCAACCTTGTCGTGGCTCTTTTCTTTTTTTTGTTCCCAGTACGGGTCACCACTGCATTGCC
Source organism: Sequoiadendron giganteum (assembly GCA_007115665.2). Classification (NCBI taxonomy): domain Eukaryota; kingdom Viridiplantae; phylum Streptophyta; class Pinopsida; order Cupressales; family Cupressaceae; genus Sequoiadendron; species Sequoiadendron giganteum. The sequence continues at coordinate 179,488,902 of CM021104.1, read as the reverse complement.
CTTGGCCATCTACACAGAATAATTAGAATCAAAACAGTGATGCTTGAACAGAAAAACAATCACTTTGTAATGCAGAACATATGAGAATATGATAAGCAGAGTCAATGATAATGCATAACCTATGAAACCTAAACGGTAAACTATGAAATACATCTATATATGTATGAAGAGAGTGTAGTGATGCTTGAACAGAAGAATAATTAGTTGTGATGCAGAACATATGAGAATATGATAACCAGAGTAAATGATAATGTAGAACCTAGGAAAGATAAATGGTAAATTATGAAACACAAATGCTTTAATAGTTATCTTTATATGTATGAAGAGAGAGATGGTTGAACAGAAGATTATTTAGTTTGTGTATGTGTTATCTTTTAGTTTGTGATGCAGAACATATGAGAATATGATAACCAGAGTAAATGATAATGCAGAACCCAAGAAAGATAAATGGTAAACTATGAAACACAAATTCTTTAACATTTATCTTGATATGTATGAAGAGAGAGATGCTTGAACAAAAGATTATTTAGTTTATGATGCAGAACATATGAGAATATGATAACCAAAGTAAATGATAATGCAGAACCTAGGAAAGATAAATGGTAAACTATGAAACACAAATGCTTTAACAGTTATCTTTATATGTATGAAGAGAGAGATGCTTGAACAAAAGATTATTTAGTTTGTGATGTAGAACATATGAGAATATGATAACCAAAGTAAATGATAATGCAGAACCTAGGAAAGATAAATGGTAAACTATGAAGCACAAATGCTTTAACAGTTATCTTTATATGTATGAAGAGAGTGATGCTTGAACAAAAGATTATTTAGTTTGTGTATGTGTTATCTTTTTAGTTTCTTGCATTTCAATTGAGATTATCTTTTGTAATAGGAGTTTGTTATCTTGAGTTATCTATTCTAGAGTGAGCGACATAAGGAAGTAGAGGAGTAAGAAGCACAAAATTACAAGCTATGCAAGGGAGTTAGAGTTTAAGAACATCTCATATCTCTTAAGCGCTTACAACATTAACATTCTCATGCACAACAAAGTGAAAACCACACTCATGTTTGAACAACAGAAACTTTAGAGACTGATAATGCAGAAGATATGAGAATAAGATATATAGAGTGAATGACAATGTAGAACTAGAAGAAGAATAAGATAACTAGAGTGAATGATAATGCAGAACCTGTGAGATTATGCTAAGCAGAGTCAATGAGAATGCAGAACTTATGAGAATAATATAACTAGAGTGAATGATAATGCAGAACCTATGAGAATAAGATAATCAGAGTGAATGATAATGCAAGACCATTGAAACAAAAATGGTAAACCATGACCAATATGTAACATATAAACGATAATGCAGAACCTATGAGACTACGATGTGAGACTACGATAAGCAGAGTGAATGATAATGCAGAACCATTGAGACACATGAAAAGCAGAGTGAATGATAATGTAGAACCTATCAAACAGAAATGTTAAACTATGAGTGTAATATTTGCAATATAAACCCTACTGAAATAGAAAGGCTAAACTATGACTCTAACATTTTCAATATAAACCCTAGGGAAACAGAGATGGTAAACTATGACTATAATATTTGCAATATAAACCTTAGGGAAAGCCTTAAATGGTAAACCATGATTGTAATATATGCATTATAAACCCTATGGAACACATATGCTAACCTATGACTACAATATTTGCAATATAAACCCTACCGATACATAAAGAAACATATAATATGAGAATAATGGGTGTAATGAAGATCAATATGGGTGTTGTTAATGGCTATAATGAAGAACAAGTGTGAAAAGGAAAACCTGGTACAATATGGATATTGGTGCTCTGGAATCTGAGTTGTTACCTCCCCTTGATGTTAACTCGTTCAATTCTGTGCTTGTGACTCCTCATTTTCTTATGTCGCTCACTGCAGAATAACTAAATACTTGTTGGTTTTCATAGCTATTTGAATTGGGAATTATTTGAATTCGATTGATGGTTGTTTGGTGGGGTGAAATAAATTGTTGTCGTCTTTTGAATTTGAGTTCTGTTTCATATGAATTGGAGATTTGATTGATTTCAGCCTTTAATTCTTGACTTCATTGGTTTGGTGGATTATTTGAAATTGTTTCCATGTTTTTGTTTTGAACAATGGCGGCCTTATAGGAGTGTTAAATGGATGCAGGTGGGATATTTGCATTTGGCTCCACTACGTGCACACCCTACTTGGCAAGATGGGACAAATTGAAGCTGATACGTGTTGTATATCTCATGGTAGACGGGACAGGCGAATGCATTTGCATGTTCATTTGGTTATGCTACGATGGGGGACAATCTTGTAATGGGTTCACCAGTCGGTCAAAGATGGGTCGGATGGGTTTCAAAGTTGTTGACTTGGCACCTTGTTTATTTTCTATAGTTGTGACTAATGTAAAGTGACACCTGCATTGGTGTGAAAGTTGGGTTTAATAGTTTACGGGGAAGGGTGCATGTCTTAATGTTTGGGCTATTTTTATTCCATGTCGGAATGGTACTTGTTATACATCAGATACAAGTTGGATACACTTCATCATGTTTGGTTGCCAGCATGTACTTGTTAAGTTTTTAATTTAATGCTAACTTGTTTGCATTTTATATCTAATTTATGTTTGATGTGATCAAGCCTATATATGGATGAAAGTAAGCTTATGTTGTGGAGGACCGGTGTATAGGTGTGGGCCCCAATGAGCGCATGTCCCATCGCACATTCGGGCCCCCGCCTATGTATCGACTCCTCTCCCCTATATCCTCCATTTCAATTCTCTTGCATGACTGAAGGTGAAGTGAGCTCAAAGTCTTAAGTATAAATTCATTCATTATGTTGTCAGAGATGGTGCAGCCAATATTGTTTAACACCTAGCCTTTCTTTATCTTTTAATTACCATGTCAGAATTTGGTTGGCGCTATTAATAAGATTTGAATACATGGTATGGAAACATACCTTACTTGACCCTGAATTCATTTGGAATTTTAGATTTAACTCGATTCGTTTAACACGCATTTTAATATTTTTGATATACTTTTACTTCTAAGAAAAATAACTACTTATTACCAATCTTGGATGAACTTGAGTTTATTAATAGATTAAATGATATTACACATGAATTTTCCTTGATCAAATTAACATAATTATATATACATTTATTCAAGTTAAACCTTCTTTAATACTATTTAAATTTCCTCTACATGTTATTTTAACCACACAACACCTCAAGAGAGAATAACACTACGTAAGAAGTGGCATTCAAAATAATACTTTGAATAAGTACAAAAAGTTCTCACTATAATAGCATGAAGGATGTTATGACAAAGTTGACATTTCCTCCACAATATAAAAGAATCACAAAAATAAATAATAACTATAGACTACCGTTTTCACCAACTAATTTCAAGGTAATTAATCATATAGGGAATTTATAATCACCTTAGGTTAATATTCCATGATACATTTCATCTTTGATAATGGAGTTGTCTTATATATTACAATACATGATGTGTATTCAAACTCATGAAATGAGTGTACAAGGTATATTAATAGAACTTACAAATTTGACAATCTTAATAAAGTCTCAAGAGGTAAGTGTGCGATATCCAAAACATTCATTGCAACACCCTAAGACATTGACCACATACTAACACCTTAATGACATATCACAACTACATATATTGCATGTTTCTCATTAGATCTAGATAGCCTAGTTCATCAATTTTAACTCTACTTATTATCACTTAAGCTATATAAAAATGGTGTAAATAATGTATTTGCAACTATTGAACAAAAGGGTGTGGCCTTACAAAATTGTTGTGGTGGTTTTGTCTTCAATTTATTTATAGAGGTTTGAGTTAGTAATGTAGATTTCATTTTATATTTATTGTTTTATCTCACATCATTTAGTGTAAATTTAAATGATATTAATCTTTAGTCTAATTTGGTTCTTCATTATTGCTCCAAATGGTCACAAATCTAGTTCATACACTTTCCCCTCAAATGAATGAAGAGAAGTGGAGAATGCTTGAGGTTGATTAGTAGACTGAAATAAGTGACTATTCACTAATGTCATTGTATATTGTTTCTTTTCTATATTAATGTGTATATTTTTTATTCTATTCATATGCAGACATCCAAAATGGTTTAAAGAGGGGGTCTAGTTAGTAGGTTCAAAAAATAATGATCAATCACCTCTCCATCATCTTGATATACAAAGTCATTAAATATTCAATCACAATCCATAGAGCTAACTACATTATGACATTTTATTATATGCTTATATGGTTTATTTTGTAATATATTTTTATTTTACAAACATATAACATTGTATGCCTATATGGATTTGGTGTACAACATGTTTTTATTACTAATGTATATCAATATATGCCTATATGGTTTATTTCTACATTTATTCTATTCATGAAAATTATATAAATTATATGGTATTGGCATGACATTATGTATATATGTGATGCCAAAAATTACACCCTATGCAATTTCTCATTAAATAACCTCCCCTTTAACCTAATTAAATTCAATAATGTGACTCCCCTTTTACCTAAATTTAATATCATCCCTAACCTTTTAATTTTGGATATCTAAGTGAATTTTTCTGGCAAATGCTAGCATGACCTATAGACGTATGTGTAATGCGTAAATGTCCCAAAAAGATTCTTTCTTGCATATTCAATGGGACGTTACAATTCATACCTTCTTGTGAATCGTAATGACTCTATGGCTTGCAAATGTACTAAAAATGCCCATTTGCATGCCTTTTCTCCATTCTAACCTCGCATTCTTTCATTCCTTCAATCTATCTCTCATTCTATTCAATATTTTTCACTCTAGCTCTCATTAGACACCATTTTTCTCTCATTCTTGCAAGCTCTCTCACATCTTGGATCTATAGACTAGCACTTTGGTTCTCTTGGTATGTCTTGGGTGTTGCATACTCTCCTTCGACATCACTAGCTTGCTAAAGGGAGGGTAAATACATCCTTTCTTGTTGCATTATCATCTTTATTTTGATAGCTATTTTTATTCTAACTTGTTTATTGTCTAAGCTATCTAATTTCTAGTCTATTATATTTTCTATCTACCTATTTGGTTGTTTGTGGAGGTAAGAACACTTATGCAGGGTTTTGATTGAGGTAAGACCCTAAAACAACCCCAAATTTTTCCCATTTTTGTGTGTGTACTGTGTAGGTTTTAAAGTTGGAGCATTTTGGGAGGCTTCATTGCATGGACCTCTTGAGAGTTCTTCTCTTCTTTTCTACCTCATTATTTAATTTCATTTCATTTAATCTATGCATGTTATTTTATTTTCTACTATTTTTATTATTATGTTACTTCAGCATGCATTTAAGATTTTAGTCACTGAATAGTTAGTTGATTCTTTGTCATATTTGTTAGTAAGTTATATTTTTAGTCCGTACGAGACTATAACGCATTGCAGGGATGTCGGTGATTTATATTGTCATCCTTGGCCGAGAGCTTGCTTGTTTTATCATGGGACCTCTAAAGCCTACTCTTTTAGTTTTTGAAACTATTATCCCTTAATTCATCATAAAACATAAAATATAAATAGTGTCCTTTGTCTTTATAGTTTGTCACTTGAGCTTTAGTCCTTGAGGTAGTTGAGGAACATTCGCCCCTGATGAAAGGCTGTCAATTTTCCTCATCTACATTTTGGTGAACCTAACATGAAACTGTCCTTATCCTAATATTTTGTTGAAAATTTTCTTCTCTCTTATTTGGGTGTTTTCTTGACCAAGTGTTACAATTTTATGAGTTTCACAACCTAGCCTACTACTTATGGACACATAATTAGAAGAACTTATGAACATCTAGATATGGGTTCAAGAAGATAGTTTAGTGCACCTTGTTTTGGACTTGAGTTTAATTAGTTCACTATAAGATTGTCACCTGGCTATACCCCTCCTTTTGATTTGTATCATCCTTGAACATAAGTTCAAGAAAAACCTAAACCAAGCACCCCTTCTATTGGCTCTTCATCTCCCATAGATCATGAGTTTGCTCTCAAGGTCCCCTTTGAGCAGGCCCAATCTTTGGATGAGTGGTTAAAAGAGTTCAAAGATGTTTTAAGAAGAGATGATATACACTGAAGTTATTCCTCCTATATGTGGTCTGAGGGATCTACTTATCTCAAACCACAAAGGTCTTGATTTACTTCAAGGGATAGCTAACATATTAGAGACTAATATCCACTCACATAGTTCTATCTTAGGTAATCCTTAGGATGTCTAATTGAAAATCATTGGTACATAGTTGTATGTTTGAACATCGAGAGTGTCTATGCATATGGTTGAAATTAGTCCTCCTATTCCTTATTTCACATCTACTGATAATACCAACACTGTACCTTTGGATGATCTTGGAGTTAAGGTGAATAGTGTCCCTTTGGGATACAAGATCTTTGTATCTAGAACCCAAACATCTACCACTTCAACTAGTCAAGTTTCATTAACTGATCCCATCAAGAATGCTTTGTTACTGAACTACAAAATATGAAGGGTACTTTGTGTGGGGGTAAAAGAGTGGATCCTCTACAACATCTTATGGTTTCACCTAGAAGGAAGAGGGTTTTTTTTGCCTCCAGAGGCACCTTATTTTGCGATTCGATTAAAAGGGGTTTTAGGGATTGGAACCCTAAAGGGATGTGATGATGTGTGAAAATGTAGTGAAATATGTTATGGTAATGCAACTAATTAACCTAAATTAATCTAGCTTATGCTACTGGAAAACACATGATGTAATGCATACAAATGAAAGCAATACGAGTAAACTAATCTAACATAATAGAGAAGTGCACCTAGAAATCGAAGAGGGCTGGAACTGGAATTGTGGAAGTCATAGGAAAAATGGAAAAATAGGGTTTTGAGTTGTCTGGGACACTTATGCCCAATGGGGCGACCTAGTCCCTTTCCAAGAAATCTGCTTCGGGAGTCATTTCTGCCAACAAGGTCCCTGAATCTCAAAATTTTAGTGCCAAAAAGCCTCAATGGGACTAGGTCGCCATAATGGGTGACCTAGTCCCTTTCTACTTTTCTGAGAAACTGAAAGTGGACTCAGGTGCCTTAGGTCTGTATTCTGCTTCTCCGTGGGAATCTTGTCCAAAACCTATAAAATAGAATGTATTTGTGTTTCTGATGTGGGGTTTGCCTTGGTCAAACCCCTAGTTGGTATTCAAACTTGAAATGAAATGGAAATCTACATAAACCCTAGCCCTAAGTGTGTCTAGAACTAGGAAAACCTAAAACAAAGCAAAACCCTATTCTATTGCGCTAGAATAAGATGTGTGAAATAGATTTGACATGGTGCAAGACTCTAAACCCTATAAATCCTACAATATTGCAAATGAGAACAAGAAGGAATGCAAATGAGATGCAAACCTCAAATCTACAAATGGGTTAAAGGTAGAAGATGGAGGCACTTTGAAATTAGTCTTTAGGAATGACTTGGTGGCTAGTTGCACCTCCTCAACCTAGATTTATCCATGAATCGCCATAGGAATCTATCATCAACCTTGTCAATGTGTGATCTTGAATGTGAATTGAGCTTCCAAGACTTGCAAAATCCCTAGTTTGTTGTCTAAAAGCTTCAACTTTCATTGTGTGAGAGATGAATCTTCTTGAGAAAGATGTTTGGCACTTGATTTTTTGGAGTTGAGTATGAAAAATGAGCAAGAGAGAGAGGAAAAATGACCTAAAAACAATTATATATAAGAAACATGACCTAATTCTCAGGAATTTTGACCTTGGAAGTCGACACCCATCAGGTATTTTTGGTTAATTATTGATTTTCCCACTTAAAACTTGAAAAATCCTCAAAAAAGACTAGGTCGCCAACTTGGGTGACCTAGTCCCGCTAAGGGATTTTTAAGTGGGAATGGTAATTTTTGGATGGTTTTGATATGATTTGTTAGAATTTGGATGACCCATTGGGTATAACAAGCCTCCAAGTCAAAATTGGCAACCTGAGGGGCCTATAAATGTTGTTTTAGGGTGAAAATCGGTTAAATAGGATTTAAAGTGGGACCACAACGGGCACAAAATTGTCCTTTTCTTCAAAGGTATACAATTTTTGGCAACACATTTAGCCCCCACTTTAGCGTACATATGAATCTACCTGCATATGTAAGCTAAAGGACTCTAAAATAAACAATGCACCTTCATTTTCATAAAAGGATACTCATTTAAAAGGCTATAGAATGAAGCCCCCAATGTAGTTATTTGCAAAATCACAATGTTAGGAACCGCATCTTGCAACAAAAATTAGATATAAGTCCTAGAAATCCTCTTATCTAATCCCTAGTGATCAAATTCAAGGGTAGATGTATGCCCCCCCTTGATTTCGCTTGCTTTATGGAGGTGGAATCAAGGTAGCCATCTAACCACATCGAATAAGAGCACACATATCGGAGGGTATTTCCAAGTACCATGCCTCATAGAAAAAGGTGAGTGATGATACAGGGTGTGGAAACATGATTCTGACACACCAAACGACATAAAAAATGGAGTGCACTAGCACCCAAAATGTTGATTTTAATGAAAAAGCACACTAAAAGATAAACGAAGTGAAAAGGTACAAATGTGCATATGTGGGTAAAAGTGAGTTAATTGAAAAGAAAATGAAAAAAGAGGAACATTCACTTAATTTTCTCATTTACCTTTTGCAGTGTTGGAGAGTGACAAGGAGAGAGTGACAACATGCCTAGCACATTTGGTTTTACTCCTGCGAGATTGGATGTTTTGCACAACTAGGTGGCGAGCAACAACCGCCAGTATGAGGTTAGTTGATTTTGGAACCTTTTATTTTGAGATTTTTCAGCTATAGGATGAATTTAATGCTTATTTAGAGTATATTAGGATCCTGGAAAACAAGTTCACAAAGTGTCCCTTTTTTTGCAACGTGTCTCTTTTGTTCGCAAAGTGTCCCTTTTGTTCGCAAAGTGTCTCGTTTCTTCGCAAAGTGTCCCTTTTCTTTGAAAAGTGTCTCGTTTCTTCGTGAAGTGTCCCAAAAGGGTTTTAAAGTGTCTAGGGCCATAGAAAAAGCACACTAGAACAACATTAGCACACTTTCTTGATGAATTATAGTAAAATTAAAAAAATTAGGTGATTTAGACAGCAAATTGTGAGATTTTGCATAGGTATTGACATGGTCTCGACAGTGGTTAGGCGAGAGACAACTGAGTTTCCTCAAAAACCTGGTGTTATCCCTATCACCAACAAAGATGGAGCACCTACAGGCAGTGGGGATCTATAGGGCCTACCTTATGCCACCGATGAGATACAATAATGCGATGTTGATAGCGCTATGCGAGAGGTGGAATGTAGATACCTGCACGTTTCACTTGCCCACAGGAGAGATGACGATTACTTTGGAGGATGTCCACCACATTCTCTGAGTTCCTATTCAGGGAGAGTGCATACGACTACAAAGGAGGCAATCCTTCCTAGAGCAACGGGCAGATATGGAGTACTACTTAGAGGGTCCCATTCATGATGATAGGGTAGTCAAATGGATAGAACTATCGATGCTACTATATTCACAAGTACCTGTGGTGAGAGGGATCATAATGCACATAGTAGCACTATTCTTGTTACCAGATGGGGGAGCAGCGCATCTCAAGGGTAGACTGGAACACCTGATACGAGGCATGGCAAAGCTTTAGACAATATATGCCTGGGGCCGATGCATTCTGGCACATATATATTATGACTTCGAGTCGTTCGCATTTTGAGAGCTAGACAACATGTTACATTGCACGCTTCTACAAATATGGTGCTTAGAGAACATCACATGCACACGACCGGTGAGCTTCCCATGTCCAACAACAGTGGGCTATCTACGGGCATTTGGGTATCCATTACGACGATTATGGCAGTACGATGATCTCCACTTTTGGAGAGTGAGATTCGATCGAATAAATGAGGAGGATATCCTATGGAGGCCATACCAGCTTGTCCTTGATATGCTTGATCACACCAGATATCTCAAGATATTATAGATGACCAAGTTTCCAGTAGCTTGGCATGATCACATAGTGTGACCATTCTACTATGATCAAGTCATGAGATAGTTTGGACAGGTACAAACACCACCACAGGAATGAGCATCATTCAAGAAGTTTTTACAGAGTGCACGAAGGCTAGGAGACATAGCATGATTCAAAATGGATGATGTCATCAAGAGAGAGTCAGACTATTCATATCATGACCAACCACTGGTGGATGATGCAGATGATGTCGGGGCCACATGGGACCACGAGGAGTGGTGGAGGGCCTCACAACCAGAGCTAGTGTTTCCAGTCAATGAGCCACTAGGAGAGGCCCAACTGATACTAGATGCAGGAGAGGAGAGGGAGAGAGAGGATAGGGCCGAGGAGACATGGTACAGGACTGTAGACATTTTTACAAATATTATCGATGAGGATTACGATGAGGATGCAGACCCAGACTATGACGGTCAAGAGGGAGAGGAGGAGGAGGAGGAGGAGGAAGAGAGAGTGGAGGAGCCACCTCTGAGTGAGGACAATGATGCCATAGTCGAGGACCGAAATGAGCAGGGAGAGCTCTCACTTGTTCATAGGACTAGATCCTAGACAGAAGTAGTAGTAGGTGGCAACACTCGCTACCAAGGGGAGGTGAGTACATCATCCATGCCCCTTGCATAGGATGAGGTGGACATTCCACCCTCTACCAGAGATATAGGTGATGATATTTAATGTTGGTTGATGTAATTAATTTGTGATTTAATGCATATATATGTATATGATGATGTGTTATTGATGAGACTTTTATTTGATTTTTTTAGGGCCTGTAGAGGGTTGGTGAGAGTTCCTGCAGCAGGTAGACACAAAGATAGTGCTAGCGACCTTCGACGAAGAGGACATGGATACTGACTATGTGCCCCCACCTATCGTGGAGCATAAGCCAGAGACCCTGACACCCTTCACAAGATTACGGGCAACCTATGAGGGCCTAAGGAGGCAGGTTCATCGAGTGAGATCTGCACCATAGGCACAACCATCTGTTGGCATATGGCTAGGGATTTTTGCTTATAGGTGTTGTCATTGATGGAAACCCAAGTCATACATAAGCAACACTATTTTTCGCTCCTACCGGAAAAACAAAGCAAAGAACAGGAGATCCGGTTAAAGGTATAAAAGTTGGGTTAATCATCTCATCGGACATGTATTTTGGGTTATGAACCCTTGAAGAAGGTTTGTAGAGGCATGCAATATCTTAGTTTTGATGCACACTCATTGATAAGTGATCTAGGAGGTACGGTACATTAATCTGTCAAATATCTATATTAGAAGGTTGACCCGACAAAGACAAAATTCGTGGATATATAAGATGAAATTAATTATAATTTTCATTATTGGATTAAGTATTGTATGGGTACTCTCTTAGTCTTAAACCATTCTTGGAGGATGCACAAAATGGTTTGGTGATGGATCTAGCCGGCAATTTATAAATATCTTGATATTGTATGAAGTCGATTGTTGGATAAAATAATCCTTGATTAAGGATATATATAAGGCATTGCTTTCATCATTTTGTGGAGAAGTGTGTGAAGTGTATAGAAGTAGTATTATATGAATTGTGAGTCAGTGCAAAGCAGTAATGTGAATCTAAAGTGAAAAGCAGAAAAAGGCAGAGTAGGGCAGAGCGAATTGGAAGCAAATCCAGAATAAGATTCATGAGCTTCACCTGAACTATTACCTGACATTGTTAGATGCTATCATCTTAGATCATCTTTTCATATGGTTTTAATCTAAATTTTGTAGGCAGTAAGCCTTTATCTTTGAGCAGTGAGCTCTAGGCAGTGTGCCTAAATGCAAGTGCATTCCTTTTACACACACTATATTTTGAGTACTCAAATTATGGATTAATCTCCACCGTGGTATTTCCCCTAATAGGGTTTCCACACAAAAAATCAGTGTGTATGCTATGAGTGTTTATTTTTAATGCATACATCTTTCCTTAATGCAATGTTGAAATGCTCTCATATTTTGAATGGATGAAATTAGAGAAAAATAATTGAACACTGAGTCACCCCCCCCTCTCAGTGTTCCCTCGAGTCCAACAATTGGTATCAGAGCTAGTTCCTCTAGAGAAGTTTTGCAGCTTGAGGTGGAACTTGGAATGTGATGGACTCTAGTAGTCTTCAACAACAACTTATGGTAGCTCTTGATGACCTTGATTAGTCTAAAGCATAAGTTCAAGAATTAAAAGAAAATCTTAGAGATGCTGAAAAATTCATTCAGTCATTAAAGGATCGAATCGTCAAATCTAGGGTGAAGAGGAAAGATCTTTGTGATCAGATCAAGCAAAAAGGAAGTGAAGATATGGATGATGCTCACTTGAACCAAGCCTTGAGGGAAATAACTGAAGAATGTGAAAATCTTGCTAGATACAATACCAATCTAAAACATAAGATGGAATCTATGATGATGACGATGACAAAAGAGATAGAAGAAAGGAAGAAAAATGAAGAAAATCTTTCTCAGACCCTGAAAGAGAAATCTAATGAATGCAGCAAAATAAGTGAACTTATTCAGTTGGAAATTGAACTGCAAATAACCAAAATCAATGAAGAAGAACTTGGTAAGAAGATTACTATGCTTAAGAATGATCTTGGAATTGCAAATGAATTCAAAGAAAGGTTCAAGATTAGTTAAGTAAAGATTGATGAACTGACCCAAGGAGAGCAAAGTGGAAATGATAAGAGAGGTCTTGGATATGAAAAGGGAGAAAATTCTAGATCAACACAAAATAATTTCAAACAAAACAAAAATGGAAGGTATCTGGTAAGACAACCTAATGCACACAGATTTAATGGGTATTTTTTTGCCTCTAATAAGTTCGGTCATATGGTTGCTCAGTGTAGAAGTAATATGAATTCAAGAATTACATCATTTGTTGGTCAGTGTTTCAATTGCAAAAAGCATGGTCATAAATCAATTAAATGCATAAATGTGTCAAGTCACTCTATTGATACAGGAAATGTTGAATATTATGCATGTGGGAAGTTTGTACATATTTCTAATCAATGCAAGATGAGAAGAAGCCAATAGAATGGAAAAAGGAATAGTGTGTGCTACAACTACAACAAATATGGTCATGTTGCTAAATTTTGTAGAAACAAAAACACAAACATAAGGGGTCCGGTAAACAGAGACAAAAATGCAGAGAAAAATGATAAAGAAAAGGGAAAAATGATTGTGGATAAAATGAGGGATCAAATGAAGAAGACATGGGTAAATAAAAGTGAATCTAAAGATGGTAATAGTTCCACACCAGAACCTGCTTCCGGTAATTCTTTCGAAAATTGATTTGAGGCCATTGGCCTAGGGGGAGCTTTATAAGAAAATCCTTCCTCCCCTGCTTACAGATGGTATCAAAATAGAGAGATTAGTTCATATGATATAATTATGGTGTGCAGAAGTTTTGAAAATTTTAGCAAGTGAATTCAACCAATTCACTAATCCGCAGAAGTTTTTTTTGTCGTTGCTTTGGGAAAACAAAGTATACAAAAAATTTAGGGAAAATGCATTTATTGTGTATGTACAAGCTATAAAAGTCAATTTTGAGCCATCATTTGTCACTTTTCTTTATCGAAGGGAAGAAGGAGAGCACTTGTCCAGTGGAATTTGAAGTAGAAAAATCAAATTCATTAGTAAATTGTGAAAATCTATCGGGTACTTCAAATCATTTTTGAAATTTTTATATAATTTGGTTTTTAGTTGCAAACCCTAAACGTGAAAAAAAAAAATGAAGCAAATTAAAGATTCGATCACATTGGATGAATATAATAGTGCAAAGATCAAGTCTATCAGAAATATATTGCTCCCTAATGAATTGAAGCAATTGGGCAAAGCCAAGCATGGAAATTTGGATTTGTGGATTGAGTTTTCGTACCTTGAAAATGGAGAATTTGTAAAATTCTTATTGAGCAGATTGCATGGTGATTTTTTTAACTTTGGAAAAACCTTACTCAATTTCGAAGGAGGTAATTGAGAGATTAACTGGATTTTGCAAAATCGATGATGTTCCTAAAAAGAAATCTATTTGGAATAAGGAAGTCAAAACCCTAACTGGTGTAATCAGAGATCAAAGAGCTCTAATGATAGCAACAATCAGGAATCCCATTACAAAGTACATTGCACATGACATAACCTATAAAATCTTCTACCAAAATCAGGAAGGGGCTACATCGGTTGGTGCAGTATACATTGCTCATAAAATGATAATTGAAGGTTATGACTTCGACCTATGTGGATTGCTAAAATATCAATTGTTGGAGAATGTTCAACTAACAAGGGAGTCGAGGTATCCATTCAGGTTTGGAACCCTAATTATTTGTCTAGTTATGTATTTTTTGAATTTGTTTCCAAGAATCAACAATGTAGTATGGACATCAGATAAACCGATATGTACCCAAATTTTCTCTTATTCTAAGAGTCTGTCTAACTGGGATTCAGAGTTTGAAAGGTTCTATAAAATTGTACTTGCAAAATATGGATCAGTCATTTCCTCTCCGACAAAGATAATGGAAGTTGGTTCCTCTTCCAGTAGCACTGATAGAGGACATAAAAGAGGATAGGATATTATTGAATATAGCCCTCCGGGAAGAAAATTTCCCAAGATTGAAGGAAAAGGGAAAGAAAAGGAAATTATGGACATTCTGGATGGAGAACCTAAGAAACCACTAGAAAATGACTCTAGTATTGAAAAAGGTAGTGAAGAAGAAGAAGATCTATGAAAAGAGAAACTTCAACAACTTATCTAAAGCACAGGTGGTATGCAAAAGATTGCAAGATTATGGTTAGTCAGAGCATCCTATGATTAGGACTTAATTCTAGAAGTTCTAAATGCTAATATTGAGCATTGCAAGATAAGATTGGAAATTCTAAAAGATGTTCTACCTGAAGAAATGATTGAATGTAGTAGAGAATCAATAGGCTCTGAAGACAAAGTTAGAGAAGAAGGTGAAATTATCTCTCACCTAAAAGATAAATTTAGAATATCTCTTGCTAAGCTTAAAATAATATGAATGAGCTAAGACAGTGCATTAACTCAGCCACATGAGTCTATAACTATTGTGTCTGTTGGCCCCATGCAGTCAGTAATTAGAAAGAGAAGTTGGATCAGATTGAGATAGAACTGAACGACATTGGAAAAAGCTTCAACATGTCTCAAGATCCAGATGGCATTATCAGAAGGAGAATCCAGGAGTTACAGCTAGCTCAAACGAAAATTCAACTGACCAATAATAATCTTGTGGACACCTTTTGGAAGGTAAAAGATTTAGTTGAGTGCAGGATGGAGCAATTGGTGGAAATTTTGCAAGATGGTGAAAAATTGGAAGAAGCAATCACAATCCCTGAATGTCTTATTGAGATTATCAACAAGAATTCCAAAAATAATAGCTTGATTATCAACATTGGAACTATAATTGATGGTTGGAATAAGTTTCTTCCCGATGTGAAGAAAAATCATAAGATAATCTTTTAAAGGAAACTGAAAATAGTGTTCAAGATTTTTGAAATTTTGATTGAAGGAGAATAATTGTCAGCATATATGTATTAGAGTTTTGAGGCCATGAAGTTTTTGAACACATGTTTTTGCATATGGCATCCATGCTTTGTCATTGATGTCAAAGGGGGAGAGAATGCAGTGAAAAACATCTCATATATCTAAGGGGGAGAAAGTGCAGTGATGAAGGTTTTTCACTAAGTTTTGCCATCAATGCCAAAGGGGGAGATTGTTGGCATATGGCTAAGGATTTTTTCTTATAGGTGTTTTCATTGATGGCAACCCAAGTCATACTTAAGCTGGACTATTTTTGGCTCCTACTAGCAGAATAGAGAAAAGAACAAGAGATCTAGTTAAAGGTATAAAAGTTGGGTTAATCATCTCACGGGATAGGTATTTTGGGTTATGAACCCTTGAAGAAGGTTTGCAGAGGCTTGCAGTATCTTATTTTTTATGCGCACTCACTGATAAGAGATCTAGGAGGTATGGTACATTAATCTGTCAAATATCTATGTTAGAAGGCTGACCCGACAAACACAGAATTCATGGATGTATAAGATGAAATTAATTATAAGTTTCATTGTTGCATTAAGTATTGTATGGGTCCTCTCTTAGTCTTAAACCATTCTTGGAGGATGCACAAAATGGTTTGGTGACGGATCTGGATGACAAGTTATAAATATCTTGATATGTATGAAGCTGACTGTTGGATAAACTAATCCTTGATTACATATATATATATAAGGGATTTATTTCATCATTTAGTGGAGAAGTGTGTGAAGTGTATAGAAGTAGTATTCTGTGAATTGTGAGTCAGTGCAAAGTAGTAATCTGAATCTAATGTGAAAAGCAGAAAAGGGCAGAGCAGGGTAGAGTGAAGTGGAAGTAGATCCAAAATAAGATTCATGAGCTTCACCGAAACTATTACTTGGTATTATTAGATGCTATCATCTCAGTTCATCTCTTCAGATGGTTTGAATATGAATTTTGTAGGCAGTAAGCCTTTATCTTTGAGCAGTGAGCTCTAGGCAGTGTGCCTGAATGCAAGTGCATTCCTCTTACACACACTATATTTTGAGTACTCAAATTGTGGATTAATCTCCACCATGGTTTTACCCCTAACAGGGTTTCCACGCAAAAAAATTGTGTGTCATGCTATGAGTGTTTATTTTTAATGCATACATATTTCCTTAATGCAATGTTGAAATGCTCTCATATTTTGAATGGATGAAATTAGAGAAAAATAATTGAACACTGATTCACCCCCCCTCTTAGTGTTTCCTTGAGTCCAAAACCATCACAACCTCCAGCAGAGGTGGAGATATTAGAGAGAGAGTTGTCACAAGTGCGAGTAGAGAGATACTAGATAGTAGGTGAGCATCGATTGACACTCACATAGATGGGAGGATTAGAGTATGCACTTAGAGTTAGTGGATCTCGGTCATGATCATGCATGACCGTCTCCTAATTCCCTACTACTGATACAACATGATTACCAAATCCTAAGGGATTTGGTAATCACAGTCCACAGTGACATTGTGTATTATGATGATATGTATAAAATAATTTTGCTATATATATATATATGCATTTGTATTTTCGATGATGTAATTTAATTGTGTGGATGTTAAATGATAATGTGATTAATTAAATAGTTTAGTATTTAATTAATAGCAACATGATTTAATAGAATGTATGTGATGCAATTACACCAGATTTAGAATGTATGGTTAGATTGAAACATTTAAGATTAATATGTTATGCACTTATGATTATAAAGAACATAACACACAAAAGGGGAAAGAGGTTGAATAGTATGATATCTAAAGTAATTGTAAAAATGAATTAAACAATCATGTTAGTGTTCGGGACACAAACATGAGGATGTGTCAAGAACAAAGCAATAAGACAACCCACAGGATAGAAACCAATAGCGGACCAACAACACTGCTTTATAAATCATACCATTCAAGAGAGGATTAGACATAATACTGATGCAAATGCGCAACATTAATGATCGCGAAGGGGAGTACCATCGTGCTCAGTTAAGGTATAGGCACCAGATCCATAATTGGAGTCAATCACATAGGGACCGAGTGAATTAGGACTGAATTTACTTTTGTTTGTGTAATTGGCAGTGATATTATGTTGGTTCTCATATAAAACCAAATCACCCTTATTAAAGGTTTGAGAGATGAAACTTACATCATGTTTGTGTTGCAACTGTTTAGCGTAAGCTTGAAGGTGCTCAAGAACATTGATGTGTTGCTCATCAATAATTTCAAGTTGGTGTAGATGTTGTTTCGCATAAGTGCCATTATCGATGAGACTTTGGAGAGAAATTTGTAACGTGGGGATTTCTAGCTCCAAAGGGAGAATATCTTTAGTACCGTAAACAAGGTTAAAGGAGTATTTCCTGTAGAGGAATGAACGCTTGTGTGATATACCCATAATACATATTGCAATTGCGTATGCCAATCTTTTTGGTTTTGATTGAATGTCTTCCTAAGGATTTGCTCCAAGATCTTATTAGTACTTGTGGCTTGACCATTAGACTGGGGGTAGTAAGGTGTGGAGAAGCAATGTTGGATATGGAAGGTCTCAAGGAAATTATTCACCTCATTGTTCTTAAAGGGAGTACCAATATCTGAGACTAACGCAGAAGGGAGACCAAAGCGAGCAATAATGTGTTCCAATAGGAAACGACATATCACTTCAACAGTTCTGGAGTGAAGGGTGATAGCTTCAACCCATTTGGTGAAGTAATTAGTAGCAATGATAGTGAACGAATGTCTAGCAGAAGAGGGTGGGGATATTTTTCCAATTAGTTTCAAACCCCACACAGAGAACAGTCAAATAGGTATTTGGGAATGAAGTTTTGAAGTAGGTGCATGAATCAAATGACTATGTTCCTGACATTGATGACATCGCTTAACATACACATAACAATATTTTTCCATTTTTTCTAGTAATATCCCGTACACGGGAGTTTTTATACCAATGTTTGTCCTCCACAAGTACCAGAATGGGCTTGTTCAAGAGAGATATGGGTTTCAACATCCTTGAGGCATTGTAGAAGGATTATATCGAAGGATCTTTAGTACAATGTGTCTGCAAGGATGATATACCTAGTGGCTATCTTTTTTAATTGTTGGTGAAAAAAATTTAGTGGTGGGTTCAGGAATGGTGCCACCTTTTAAATAATTATAGATGGCATCGTACCATTCACACGGATTATCAGAAAAAATGGAACAGATATCAGGAGGTTGATCACTGATGGAAGGTTTCATGATGGGATGGATGGTGAAGACTACCTATTTAGAAGGGTCAATAGGAGAGACAAGAGACGCTACACTCACCATTGCATCTATGTGGTGATTATCTTTTCAAGGGATGTTATCAATGGTAAAGGAGTCAAACTGGTCTAATAGATTAAGAACAAGATCCTTATATTGTGAGAGTTTATCATGTTTAGTTTGATAGAGACCATTAATTTTTTTAATGATTAATTGTGAGTCACCATAGATCTTAATATTTTTAACATTTAAGACAAGAGCAACGTGTAACCCAGTGACTAGAGCCTCATACTCAGCTATATTATTCATACATAGGAAATTGAGATGATAGGATAAGGGAATAGGCTTACCAACTGGTGGAATTAAAATAACTCCAACACCGGAGCCTGTTCAACACTTGGATCCATCAAAGTACAACTCCCATGTAGGAATGCTATAGTAAACACATTGTCATCAGGGAAAGAATCATTGGTGGGTAATGCTAATGGGGAAGGAGGATCAGCTAAATGGTCGGTTAAGGCTTGACCCTTGATTACTTTTTGAACAATAAACTTAAGGTCAAACTCAATTAACAACATGGCCCATTTAGCAAGACGTCTTGATAGGTCTGTTTTAGTAAAAAGATAGCGTAAAGGGTGAAAGCTTGTCATCACATGTACTTCAGCATTGAGTAAGTAATGTTGCAACTTACTAGTAGCAAATACAAGAGAGAGACATTTTTTTTTCAATGGTAGAGTAATGAGTCTTGTAATCAAGGAGCATGCGACTAATATAATAGATAGGATTCTTTTTACTGTTGGAATCCTTTTGAGCCAACAATGTTGTGAGAGCATGAGCAGAAGAAACAATATAGAGGATGAAAGGTTGATTGGCTATAGTGGGCTATAAAACAAGGGTAGTTATGAGGTACTCTTTCAAATTTTCAAAGGCTTGTTTACAGTCCTCATTCCAATCGAACGTAACATCCTTTTTAAGAAGATGAGTAAAGGGTAACGTACGATCGACTAAGCAAGCGACGAAATGACAAATGGCTTGTATTCATCCTTGTAACGTACGTTATTGGGAAATATTACGAGGAGGTGGCATATTGATGATAACATCAATTTTCTTTGTATCCACCTCAATGCCTCTGTGAGATATGATAAACCCTATAAGTTTACCACTATCTACTCCAAAGACACTTTTTTAGGATTTAGGTGCATGTTGTATTTGCACATATGATCAAAGATTTGATGGAGGATATGCACATTATCTTGGTGGGTTAAGGATTTGGCAAGAATCTCGTCAACATAGTCTTCTAAGATTTTGTGAATATAATCATGGAATATTAAGGTCAACGCTCGTTGGTAAGTAGCACCAGTGTTCTTTAAACCAAAGGGCATCATAACCCAACAAAACATGCCCCAAGCGGACACAAAAGTCATCTTGTATTGATCTTGTGGGTTAATAAATATTTGGTTACACCCAAAAAATCCATCCATAAAGGATAACAAAGCATGTCCAACAGTGGAATCCACGATCATATTGATGTTAGGAAGAGGAAAGTCATCTTTTAAAGAGGCCTTATTCAGATCTCTAAAATACATACATATCCTAACACGGTTATTGGGTTTCGCCACCGTGACAATGTTTGAAATCCAAGGGGAATAATCAATGGAGCGAATAAAATATGCGACAAGGAGTTTTTCAAGTTCTCCTTTAACATGCAAGGCAATCTTGCGATTCATTTTTTGAATCTTCTAGCGAACAGGTTTAACGTTCTCAACGAGGACAATGTTATGGGTTACTATCTAGGGATCTATTCCTGGCATGTCTGAATATTTCCAAGTAAATATCTCATGAAAGGTATGAAGCAAGGTTGCAAGATCCTCTTGTTCTTCATCATCTAGGCATTTCCCAATTTTAATGATTTTGTCTTTGTCATCAATATCCATGGGGACATCAAAGGGTATCTCCTAAAGGAAGTGCATTAGATTTGGGAGCATCAGGATCATATGGTTCCAAGGTAGGATGAGGTTCATTAATAGCACCAATGGTAGACTCTAAACTCAACATAGAACAAGAGGCATGTCTCTTGGAGGGAGAAGGAGTATCTAAGGCATTGAAGAGATATTTTAAATCATCCTTGTCATGAACATAGGTGAAGAGGGGAGCATCCACATCAAGAAACTTAGGGTGTTTAAGCGTAAGGGTGGTTCTTGATGTGCATGATATAGTATTGATGTTGAGAGAGGGTCGTTGATTGGATTTTGTAGCATTAGAAAAGGAAAACCCGAGACCGGTTTTAGTTCCTTGCGTATTAGGTTCAATGGGGACACGAATACCTTGTTCATACTTGTTGCATCCTTTACCCTTGTAACCCAATTGTTTGACAAGGTCATAACCACATCCATAGAGTCTCTCTATTTCTTGCGGGTTAGGGGGTTGTTGATAATCTATCTCATCAAAATTTGTGGTAAATGTAGCATTTTCTTTCAAAAGAGATGAGGTAGAGAGAGGAGAAGGGTGTTCCTCCTGTTGAGTGGAGAGGACAATGGATTGATCATTTTGAGTGTCCTTTTTGCATGTGATACTACACTCACCCATAAAGGAAGGAGTAAACTCTAAAGAGCCCCAATCATCACCAAGTAAATTAAACTTGGTTTTATCTTCGGGTTGATCTTTCTCAGAAGGGTTAATGTTAGAGGTAGGAATGACGGTATGAAGAGGACTGGAGGTGCCCTGTTCGAGTTGCAAAAAACTCTCAGGTTCTGGATCAATGTCAATTTGGTAAACTTTATCATTATAAACATATTTCATTTTGCAATGAGGGTCGAGGGGACCGCTTGCATCTCGTGAATCCTTGGTCATCCCAAGAGTATATTATAAGAAAGATCATAAGGCATGACATGGATAGGAGTCTGCAGTGTAACCATTTTGAAGGTAATAGGTAAGGTGACGAAACCAAGAGTTTGTTTGGTAACATTATCAAATCATCTAATGGATAAGGAATCAGATTGGATTTGTGATTAGTCCACATGTAACCTATCGAGAAGCTTTGCACTGCACACGTTTAGGGCAAAGCCATTATCAACCAAGGTTATTTTGATACCTATCAGATCATACTGAGCTATGATCATAAAGGCCTCATTTTGTCAACGTAATTCTAATGGTGGAAACTCATGTTGATAGAAATTAATATCCACATTGGATGTATTCATGTAATCTAGGAGAGTTGCTACATCATTAGTGTTCATACCAGGAGGGACCACTATCTGTTGTAAGGCTGTTTGAAGCATGGAGTCATAGCTAGGGAAATTTTGAAGGAGATCCCAAAGGGATATTTTGGTGGGAGTGTTTTTAAGTTGTTCAACCAAATCATACTCCCTAAGTTGTGAGTTGAAACAAGGGGCTGCGGGTAAGATAGGGTTGGGTAACGGTAAGGAAGTGGAGGGATGTGGTGGTTGGGGATGCAGGTTATTATGAGTATAATCAGTGTGGGAAACAATATTGCTCTTGGGAGGGTAAAGGGTAAACTTAGGTTGGGTTGAGGTGGGAGGTTTAGGACAAGGTGGGTAGAGAACGAATTGGGGCTGGATGACATTGACATCTTTTATGTTGGTTGGGGTATCACAACAAACCATAGTGGATGAAATAGGGGAGATGAAGTCTTGGAGGACATCTTCTAACATACCCATATCATCACAACTAAAAGGTTTGGAAAACAACGGAGGGGAATTTGTAACTACATCATCACCAATCTTAGTGGATGAAGTGAGTGAGATGAAGCTTTGAAGAGCTTCATCTAACTAATCAAAATCATCACAACTAAAAGATTTTGATGATATAGTGTTCCTATAGTGAACAAGTGTGTGCAATGTATTATGTGAGTCATCTATGTTTTCAGGTGTATGGTTCATAGGAATCTCCTTTGAAAGAACTAGGAACTAAAGCAAAAAGGGAAACATGTAATGCTTTAGAACTACTTAAAAATACCATTTTAAGCTAGGAATAAGCATATAACAAAGAAAATCGGAATTGAAACCTAGCATTCACAGAAAGAAACAAAGAGTGCAGAAAATGGAAAACAAATTCAAAGAATACTAATGCAAAATGCCTATTGGGACTAGGTCACCCAGGTTGGCGACTTAGTCGTTGTATGAATTTTTTTCAGTTTTTAAGGTTGTTTCTGATGGAAAATGCAATTTTCTGGAAAATAACATGCAAAAGTATGGTATTTATGTCAAAAATTTGTATCATGCAAGGAGATAAATGGAAAATATGATGCTTTTTCACTAAGGCAAAATGAAAAACCCTAGGATTCATGTTTACACAATGCAACATTTAATGCAATGCTAAATAAAGACATCCTAGTATGCCAATGCAAAGAAAATCATAAGTATGCAATGTGTTGAAATGCAGGTTCACCAAAATCAACCACAAAATATGAAGGGTACTTTGTGTGGGGGTAAAAGAATGGATCCTCTACAACATCCTAGGGTTTCACCTACAAGGAAGAGGGTTTTATTTCACCTCCAGAGGCACCTTATTTTGGGATTCAATTAAACGGGATTTTAGGGATTGGAACCCTAAAGGGATGTGATGATGTGTGCAAATGTAATGAAATATGTTATATGGGAATGCAACTAATTGACCTAAATTAATCTAACTTATGCTACTGGAAAACACATGTGATGTAATGCATACAAATGAAAGAAATAAGAGTAAAGTAATCTAACAGAATAGAGAAGTGCACCTAAAAACTGAAGAGGGTTGGAACTGGGATTGTTGAAGTTGCTGGAAAACTGGAAAAATAAGGTTTTGAGCTATCTACGACACTTACGCCCAGTGGGTTGATGTAGTCCATTTTCGATAAATCTGCTCTAGAAGTCATTTCTGCCAACAAGGTCCCCAAATCTCAAACTTTCAGTGTCGAAAAGCCTCAATGGGACTAGGTCACCATTATGGGTGACCTATTTCCTTTCTGCTTTTTTGAGAAATTGAAAGTGGACTCAGGTGCCTTAGGTCTGTGTTCTGCTTCTCCATAGGAATCCTATCCAAAACCTACAAAATAACCTACAAAACAGAATGTATTTGGGTTTTTGATGTGGGGTTTGCCTTGGCCAAACCCTTAGCTGGTATTCAAACTTGAAATGAAATGGAAATCTACATAAACCCTAGCACTAAGTGCATCTAGAACTAGGAAAAATTGAAACAAAGTAAAACCATATTCTATTGTGCTAGAATAAGATGTATGAAATAGATTTGAAATGATGCAAGACTCTAAACTCTAGAAATCCTACGACATTGCAAATGAGAACAACAAGGAATGCAAATGGGATACAAACCTCAAATCTGCAAATGGGTTGAAGGTAGAAGATGGAGGCACTTTGAAATCAGTCTAGGAATTACTTGGTGGCTAGTTGCACCTCCTCAAACTAGATTTCTCCATGAATCTCCATAGGCATCTATCATCAACATTGTCAATGTGTGATCTTGAATGTGAAGTGAGCTTCCAAAACCTGCAAAAGCCCTAGTTTGTTGTCTAAAAGCTTCATCTTTTGCTGTGTGAGAGATGAATCTTCTTGAGAAAGATGTTTAGCACTTGATTTTTTGGAGTTGAGTGTGAAAAATGAGCAAGAGAGAGAGGAAAAATGACCTAAAAACAAGTATATATAAGCAACATGACCTAATTGTCGAGAATTTTGACCTAGGAAGCCGACACCCATCAGGGATTTTTGGTTAATTATTGATTTTCCTGCTTAAAACTTGAAAAATCCTCAAAAAGGACTAGGTCGCCAACTTGGGTGACCTAGTCCCACTAAGGGATTTAAGTGGGAACGGTACTTTTTGAATGGTTTTGATATGATTTGTCAGAATTTGGATGACCCCTTGGGTATAACAGGTCTCCAAGTCAAAATTAACAACCTTAGGGGCCTATAA
The DNA here is from genome assembly GCA_007115665.2 of Sequoiadendron giganteum. Taxonomy (NCBI): domain Eukaryota; kingdom Viridiplantae; phylum Streptophyta; class Pinopsida; order Cupressales; family Cupressaceae; genus Sequoiadendron; species Sequoiadendron giganteum. Next base: position 179,464,077 of record CM021104.1, on the reverse strand, counting down.
ATGTTGTTTTAGGGTAAAAATTGGTAAAATAGCACTTAAAGTGGGACCACAACGGGCACAAAATTGTCCTTTTCTTCAAAGGTATATATAATGTTTGGGGACATAGTTACAAAACATGGGACAAATGCAATCTTAATTGGCTAGTGTGACTAGCTTGACTAGCTCTACCTCTCAAACCACATTGCAACCATATTATCAATGTATTCATTTACCCTTCATCATTTTGAATGCTCCCATCCCTCAAGGGATATAAATTCCTAAGTTTGATAAGTATAATGGTAGGGGTGACCCATAGATCCATGTCTCATCCTTTACTACCATGTGTACTAATTTCTTCAATTAGAATACTTTGTTAGCAAATCTATTCTCATGATCCCTCAAGGATGTTGTGTTGGAGTGGTACTTCTCACTTCCTTACAATTCTATCATCTCTTTTGACCAAATGGTTAATCAATTATTACAACAGTTTTAGGCGAACATCAGGGTAAATATCACTTTTACTAATCTTGTTCATCACAAGCATGGGACTCATGAGAAATTAATTGACTTCATTGCTTGACATCAATCCTTGTTCTCCTAAATCTCTTACACCCTATTGGATTCTGAGGTTCAACGTGTCTTCACCAAAAACCTGTTGTTGGAGTGTTGAGAGAGAAAGTCCTTTTGATGAAATACCCTTCCTTTGCCCATTTGTATACCACATTAAGAGAATACTAACAGACTGTAATGTAGTATGAGGGTCCCTCCTCCTCCTCCTGTCTTGATAATTGGTTACTCATTTTTGTTTCTATGGAGCCTAAAATAAACAAAGTAGTAGTGAATGTTATTTCTATTCATACCCAAAAGAACTCCATATGATACAATAGAATTTTCACAAAATTGTCTGAGTCTTTGGTAATGTTCTTCAAAAAATATGAGAATATGGTTTAATCTTTGTACCATAAATAATATTGCTATCTGAGCATTATCTGAGCTGGTGTGATGCAAATTTATTTTATCAATACCATTGGGTCCCTGGTCATGATACTGAATGTTGTGTGCATCTTAGAAATTTCATTCAAGACCACATAGATAGCATTGCCATCTAACTTGATGGTAAGAATTTTTTTTCCAATAAATCTATAACTAAGCCTAACAACCAACTATAGATATAGGGTGATCCCACAATATTGGTTTACAATTTTTGGCCAAATTGGACACTTAACTAATTTTTTCTAACTAAATCTTCACTTTCGGGCACCTATAGTGGCTAAACCATGAGGAATTTGAAGATGATGCAAACTAGTGATTTGTGACATTTTTTTTGTAGATTCTAAATATATTTTTTTCAAAATTTTTGGAATCAGATTGCACTTCTTTTTCCATCTCCTTTGAAAACTAGTTTTTTTCAGTAAACACCATTTTTAAGGAGTGACACTCATCGTATAGAACATAAATTTTTTTCCATGAAGGATAAAATTCTATTTTTTAAAATCTAGATTTGTAACTACGATATCTAGTGCTTTCATTTGGTTTCATAGTGTTTTATTGAATATTTTTTCCTTAATCAAGTTTCAAAGTCAAACCAATTACAATTCAAACATAGGCGAACCGTATACAACATAACGTTTTTTGTATGTATTGAAATTCAATTTTTTTTGTTGGATCAAGGACTTCAATATCTAATTCATTGATATTTTTTTTATTTTTTTTGATAATATGCTATTTTTCCACATGTGCAGAACATAGAGCTTGATTTTTGATGAAAAACCTATGTTTAATCAAACTAAGAAACCAAATACATAATAAAACCAAAACATATTAAAATTATATTCGTTGGATAGCTCGTTCCAATGACTATCATCATCCAGTTGGGTCTATGAAGTATCCTCCATTTTGATCCTCAACTCGAGCTTCAAAGGGAAAAATTCTAGAGATTTTTGGTGCTAGAGGGGGAGAAGGGGGAAAAGTGGGGTTCAAGCAAACCTAGGTTTGAGTGAAACCCCTTGGAGATTCACTCAACCCTGGGTTCGAGCAAACTCCATTTCCACAAAATTTTATTTTATTTTTTCCCTGGGAAATGTGGGACCCAATATTTAATGGGTTCGCTTGAAGGGGGGTTATAAAACCTCATTTAGGTTTGCTTGAACCAAATATTCTTTTGAACCCCCCAAAAACCAATTTTTTTTTTTCTGTGGGGGCATTTTTTGCAATTTTCATTCCTCACTGGAATTGTAAATCTGTTTTGTGGGTTTACCCTATACATAGAATCCTTTCCCTTCTCATTCTTCCAATTTGATAACAATCGCTTCTTCATTTGTTGATCCTAGAACTTTTGAGTATGTGAACATGGTCTCATTAACTTGTATTCCTCCTTCAAGTCGTGTGGAAAAAAATCATGACATTACATTCACACCACATGACTTGCCTATGAACAAGGAATATTCTCCACTATATGTCCCAACTCAAGTCAACAGTAACATTATGACTAGTGTTATGGTTGACCCTACTAGTAGGGTTAATGTTATTACAGAGGAGACTACCTTCATCAACAATTTACATAAGAAGTATGAAGATTCGAAGACCACCATCTATAATCACCATGGGTTTTTCGTGCCTCCTATTGTCTATATTTCTTTATCAGTCCTTGTTGGGCTTAAGTCTATTAATGTATCATTTATTGTGATTCTTGAATCGGGCATGTTTACGATAAGGCTAGGCATTCCATGGCCTTTCTCCATGAATGTGGTTGCTTTAGTTGGCCATAAATTCCTAAATATTTTCCATGATGACACAATGCATACTATCCAAGACATTGGGTATAAGCCATTTGTGTCACGTGAGGGATTCTCTCTGGATCATTTTTGGCCTACTTGGGTAGAATGATATGACCAGATGCGGACTTCCTCCTACCATGCGCAACATTGTAGATTGTTAAGTGTGTGTCTCAACTTGCAGTCTAACAGTGGAAAACTATATCAATGTGAGTGCATGAAGGAGTCAACCTGTTTCCAATGGTGGATTAGATGATGACGGTGGAGGACTAAACATAACTATCACATGAAGGAAATTCTAACATGCAATAGGAGTTAGCGGTGAATCTATCTATGAAGGTGGTTTGCATTGTTTGTAACTACCATCAGTAGTTATCTTCTTGCTACTTGAGTGATGATTGTGATATCTCTATCAGTTGTTGTGATTGGATGTAACTCAACTTTACACTTTGAGTTTGCTTCACATATTGCATGATAGAAGTTATCTCCATTTTGTTTCTGATCATTATTATATATTCTATGCCTTAGAGTATTAAGGAGATACTAGAAAGTTATGAATTTTTTGAGACACTGTTACGCTGCCAGAATTATCCCAATTCTTGTTGAAGATTGGTGAACACCTAGAGAAGCTTCGTTCTAATATTTTATTGTAATTGTTTCTTATTGATAATATAAAGTACCATGATTTTGGTGTGTGGGGTTTTTTACGTGGAAAGGTTTTACCCACATAAATTTGTGCATTATGGTATAATTATTTTATGCATATATTTGAACGTGTTTCTTTCATTGTAATAGTTTAAATATTTGTATGGATTTGTGTTATCTCCCCTACATATATTAGTGTTGGAAGTGTTTTTCCACACCTCTGCTTCCTTTGAGTTGGTATCAGAGCTTGGCCAGTTTGGGTCTCGTTGTTAGGTAGTATATTTTTTGTATTGATCTTTGCTTGAGTGGGAGTCTTTGCAGAAGTATTTCAAAATATCATTGTAGAAATAAAGATGGAAGGCACATCTAGTAGAATTGAGATGGATAAGTTTAATGGAAACAACTTCAAGTTATGGAATTTGAAGATGGATGATATGATCATGGATAGAGATCTGTGGGCTTCAATATCCAAAAAAAAACCAACCAATATGACTCTCGAAGAGTGGGACCTAAAGGATCAAAAATCCAAGGGTTTGGTTAGACTTTGTTTGGTTGATTTAGTGCTCTTGAATGTCCATGAAGAGAAGACTGCAAAATCTCTTTGGAAGAATCTTGAAGATGTTTATCAGGCTAAATCCTTGGTAAACAAGTTATTTCTTTGAAATAAATTATACTATGAAGATAGAAGATGGAGGATCCGTTACAGATCACATGAATGCATTTAACATGTTGATTACTCAGTTGGGTTATGTTGGTGACAAAATTGAAGATGGGGATTGTTGCATGCTTATGTTATGTTTTTTATGAGACTCATGGGATCACCTGGTTATGGCTATTTGAAGTACCACCACTAGTTTCAAAATGGATGATGTGGTTCCATCAGTGTTGTCTGAAGAGATGTGGAGGAAATCTTCTGAGATGGCCAAGGAAGCTCTTTTTGTTCATGGAAAACCTAAAAATAAATGAAATAAAAAGGACAAGTTCAGTTCAAAATATTCAAGGAGATCTAAGTCTCTTGGCAAGTTTAAGGTGAAATGTTGGAACTATGACAAACCTGGTCATTTACGTAAATATTGTACAAAGGAGAAGAAAAAGAAAGGTAAAAATAACTTCTTTGATTCTAAGATGTGTGGTTAATAAACTCAGATGCTTCTTTCCACATGACCTCGCATAGGGTTTGGTTCTCAAAGTATGAAGAGTATGATGGTGGGAAGGTGTATCTAGGTGATGACTCTCATTTGAAGATTGTTGGTTGTGGAAGAATCAAGATTAGATTCCTTGATGGTAGAGTGAAGGGGATTGATGGTGTGCTACATATCCTGGGTTTGGCATGAAACCTACTTTTTGTGAGTAAGTTGATTAATGAGGGTGTGCAGGTTGTTTTCTTGAATGGAGGATCTATGGTGTTGGCTAAGGGTGTTTGGAATGACACTCTATACAACCTAGATGCATGCACTATTTAGTGAAATAGTTCATCTGATACTCCAAAGAAAATTCCTTTGGATTCTTCATCCTCACCATCAGATCTAGTAGTGAATAAGTTTGATGTTTGTACATCTAATGGTCATGCTTTTTGGGTACTTAAGGGTGTATTTTTTTTGGAGATGAAGCTTCTAGTAGAGAAGATAATTCTATGGCCCCAAAGACTCAGTCATATTGGTGAGAAGGGTCTTAGAGCCCTGAAAAATAAAAGCCTTGTTGAAGGCCTTGATGATTGTAATCTCGAGTTTGACTTTTGCGAATATTGTGTATATGGTAAACAAAACCATGTTTCTTTTTATTTCATTTCTCATAAGTCTTCTAGGGTTTTGGACTATATTCATATAGATGTACATTTGGTCCTATGAATGTTCCTTCATTCATAAAATCTGTATATTTTGTGTCTTTCATAGATGATTACACTAGGACATTTTTTTATTTCCTCGGGAGTAAATCTGAAGTCTTTAATCAGTTTAAGGAGTTTAAGGATTTAGTTGAATATTAGACTAAAAGAAACATTAAATGTTTGAGGACTGACAATGGCGGTGAGTTTTATTCAGCAGAATTTGATAGGTTATGTAAGGAGCATGGTATTGAGAGACATAGGAAAACTCCTTACAACCCACAATAAAATGGAGTTGTAGAGAGGATGAATAGGACGTTGATGGAGAGGGCTAGGAGTATGATGAGTGGGTTTGGTCTTGAGAAAATTTTTTGAGCCGAAGCTGTAGCCACAACATGTTATCTAATCAACAAATCTCCTACATGAGCTCTTACTGAAAAGACACCCATGGAGGCATGGTCTGGTAAGAATCCTTCAATGATACATCTTAGAGCTTTTGGTTGAAAAGCTTATGCTCATGTTCTGAGTGTAAAGAGGTCTAAGTTGGAGAACAAGGAAGTTAAGTGTATCTTCATTGGCTACGGTGTCGGTGTGAAGGGGTACAAGCTTTGGGATCCAGTAGTCGAGAAGGTTCTCCATAGAAAAAGTGTAATATTTTGGGAGTTGAAACCTTCCACAGTTGAGCTGTAGCCAGAGAAAGAGGAGAAGCAGAAGAAGAAGGTAGTTCAAATTCCACTTACTCTGATGAAAAGTGAACTACATACTCCTATTGGACTTAGTGATGATGAGATCCCTAGTAGCTTTGAAAGTTCTGAAGAAGTAGAACCTCAACCTCAGCAATTTAGGAGGTCTACACATGATAGGCGTCCACTAGAAAGGTTTGATTATTCACCAAAAAGATTTGATTATTCGTTGTTGTTTTCTAGTTGTGCTTAAATGCTTTGATTGATAACACTGATTAGCCTAGGATTGTTAGAGAGGCTATGGGTATGAGTGATGCATATTCCTAGATGAAATCAATGGATGAATAAATGACTGCTTTGAAGAAAAATAGTACATGGGATCTGGAACCTTTTCCTAAAGGACGAAAACTTGTTGGATGTAAATGGGTTTTCAAGAAGAAATATGGTCTTGATGGTAGTGTTGAAAAGCACAAGGCATGTTCAGTTGCAAAGGGGTATTCTAAAGTGGAGGGAATTGACTATGGTGAGATATTCTCTCATGTTGCAAAGCTAACATCTACTCAATTCCTGTTATCACTTGCAACAATATATGATCTATAAGTGGAATAGATGGATGTGAAGACAATGTTTTGTCATGTTGATTTGGAGAAAGAGATTTATATGTCATAGCCAGAGCATTTCATGGTAAAAGGTAAAGAAAATCTGGTTTGAAAGCTGAAGAAGTCTTTGTATGGTCTTAAGTAGTCTCCTAGAATGTGGTATCATAAATTTGACACCTTTGTGTTGTCTTTGGGATTTCTGAGATCTAAATCTGACCATTATGTATATTAAAAATCTGATAATGGTCATATTCTCATAATTACATTGTACATAGATGATATGTTATTTTTTGGGAATGGTATGAGTTTGATTTCAGATCTAAAGTCTCAGTTGTCAGCATAGTTCAAGATGAAGGATCTAGGTACGACAAGGTATATTCTAGGGATGGAGATCATAAGAGATAGAGCAACTAGAAAGCTTTGGTTTAGCCAGAGAAACTATTTGAATTTAGTGTTGGAGAGATTCAACATGGTAGCTTATAGGAAGTTAGTTGTTCTAGTGATGCAAGGGATGAAGCTTTCTATGGAGGATTGTCCAAAATCTCCTACTAAGATGGAGGACATGACCAGAGTACCATTTGAAAGATCTATTGGTAGTCTGATGTATGTGATGGTTTGTATGAGGTTAGACATTACTGAAGCAGTGGGAGTCCTTAGTTGGTATATGAATAATCTTGGATGGGTACATTGGGATGTGGTAAAGAGAGTGCTCATATATTTGTGGGGTACTTCTGAGTATTCCCTATGTTATCATGGTTATCCTACTAATTCTCAGTATTCTATACGTATTTGTGGATATGCAGATTCAGATTGGGTAGGTGACATTGATAGAAAAAGATCCACCAGTGGATATGTGTTCACGATGAATGGTGGTGTTATAAGTTGGATGAGTAAGCAAAAAAATGTAGTCGCTTTGTCCACGACAGAAGCAGAGTACATGACAACTACTCATGATTGAAATGAATTCATTTGGCTTAAGAGGTTGTGTTTTGTTGTGATAGTTAGAGTACCATTTGCTTAGCAAATAATCCCACTTTCCATGCCAAAATAAAACACATCAATGTTTAGTTTCATTTTGTTTGTGATATGGTAGAAGATGGAAAGGTGATATTTTTAAAGGTTGACACTTTGAGAAATTAATGATATCAAATTTCCACAATCTATATTGCATATTTGAGTGCAATTCTGGATTTGATTGTGTCCAATTTTTTACATCAATGTTTCGGATCACACTCCGTGATCCATCATTAGGATGTGAGTAGAGAGCATAAGGAGAAAAAAAATGTTGCAGATGCACTGATGAAGTTAGTGAGCATACACAAGTTCAGATGGTGTGCAATTTCCATGGGCCTTGAGGCCTTGAGAAGTTGATTATAGATGACTCATGATAGATCTTCACACTCTTATAATTAGTCAGGTCAAACCTTACAAGCCTTGTATGTTTCACAAAATTAGAGTCAAATTTCAGTCTCATTTAAATTATTTTTATTTTAATCAGTCGATCCAAATTGACTGCAAACTACACAACAAATCCCAATAAAATCATAAGTCTTTCTGATGTTAGCTAATGTTTTGTAAGCTCTCACTGAATGACAACCTTCATCCATCTTAATAGATATGCCTTATAATTGCAGTCTTATTGTTTTTCTAAGCACACTCTCTCTCATAGTTTTTATATTGATCTATAAACTATTGATAAGGACCCTATCATAGTTCATCCTACTAAATATTTTGAGTAGTTTGCAAGGATAACTTTAGGACCCCCCCCTCGGTGAAGGTGTAAAATCCTGGCGAATTCTTCCTCTTTTTTTGAAAAAAATATTAATTTCACTGGCGAATCTATACACATTATTAAAAAAAATTGTAAAATCCTAGTGAATATTAATGAATAATTGGTAAAAATAATAATGACATTGGCGAATCTCTCCTTTAAAATTTTGCATAGTTGATTGGTGCAGTTCCCCCATATATTTTTGTTTTTCTTAAAATTATCACTTTAAAAGTAAGACTGAATGAAAACTGAAAAAGTTACCATCGATTAACTTTTTAATCGGATGGCTATGAGTTGATTCCGTGGCCTAATACACATGTGCCTTTTAAAAGGCTTGCTGAGGCCCAAAATTTGTTTTGGACCACGCGATTAGATTTAATCGTGTGGCCCAAAACAAATTTTGAGCCTCAGCAAGCCTTTTAAAAGGCACATGCATATTAGGTCACGAAATCAAATCACAACCATCCGATTAAAAATCTAATCAATGCCAATAGACAAAATAAATATTCAAGGCTAAGCCGCTAAAGTGACCCTAAAATTAAATAGTATTTTATTATTAATGGCGATATTACCCCAAAATTGATTGGAGGAATATAATATTACTGGCGAATATAATTAATATTTTTAATTATGGTATAAACTACTGGCGAATAATTTCGAATGACTCATCATTTTCATGGTGAATTAATCAAGACAAAATTAGTTTTTTGTAAAATCCTGACGATTCAGTCTCCTTTTTAGCTTGCACTATTTGCCATTTTTGGAGGTCCCGATTTCTATTATTTGCCAATTGGCGAAAATTCACCACTAAAGTTTTCCCTGGTAGTTTGAGTTGTGTGCAAATGACTTGATCATGTTTTTATTTCTTCTAGAACATTTTGTGTGGATCTATTTCCTTGCAATTAGTGTAGTGTACTTGGCTATTACTCAGGGTATGGATGTAAGAAACCTTTGTGTCATTGTATTTGCTTTAATTAATGTGTTGAGAGATCTTTAATGAATGACATTCTAAACTTTTCAAATCCTCAAAAAGAAGAGGAGCTTACCCCTCTCATTATTTGATCCAAGACTATTTATTCTTTGAATATGAGTGTTATCTCTTTATTTGTGTAGATATATAATTTTGAGAATTAATATTTTTTAAAATTTATTGTATTATTATTGAAAAATAAAATAATATAGATAATTATAATACATTTATCTAATAGATTTTAAGATATATTAGTCTTGAGATGTCTATATTAAATTTTTTATATAAGATAAATAAATATCTTTAAACATCTCCTAAATGGATATATTTAAAACATCTATACTAATATTAATATACCTTGAATAATACAATATGAAAAATAACTAAATTATAAAGAAATTATTCAAAATATTCTTTAACAAACTTATTTTTGAAACTAAACTATAGATATAATATATTAACATAGAAATAATCATTAATTACAAGCAACTGTCATGATAGCAAATAGAGAGAATTTTATAATCAATCATAACAGAAGTTCCTACATCATCATAAGCATGAGAAAATCTAGCTACAATGAAATGCAACACGCAAAAAGATAATAACACACCATACTAATTGTCCCAGTAAATTAAATGACAGAGAAACTGCCAAAAACCCATAGCATGCAGTTACCATATGCGTTCTTCAAGAGTAGGCCATTTAGTGGGAGCCTGCATCAAATTGAAACAATGAGATTATAATTTAATACTAATATTAGTAAGCATAATTTCAAAAATTTGTAAATTGAAGGGTATATGGTATGAGAATTATAGTCCTAGCAAAAATTGTAAAACCACAATTTTTAAAAGAAAGAAATAAAAACTTATAGAAAATATATTGTCAACTGCTCTCTGAGAAAAATAATTATATCCATAATCAATAATAATTCCCAATACAATACAAAGAGGTGGAATTATATAGATGAGGGTCTCTTTGAGTTGCTTCCTAAGTCGGGCTTGGATTTCTGTTGTAGCTTTGAAATTATACTCAATAGCCCACAAAATTGCCAGCACAATGAGCGAAAGTGCTGGTGCAGAATTTAAACCTGTGAGTATCTCACCCCATAACAACAATTCATATTGATGTTTAGATTTACGGGGTATTGTAACTAGAATCGTTGCACTCAAGAACGCAAGTCCGTTAGAGACTATGGAATTCCCCAAGCTCAAAACTGATAACTTGGCCAATAATGAATAATCTTCAATAAGCTTTGTTTGTAAGTGTTCTCAAAATAACCAGGCAATAACAACTGTGAGGGAGGAAAACATGGCAAGGCTACCATAGAACAAGAACACTTTAAAAAGGGTTTCCACTGCCATTCTAGCAACTCCAGTAGGTGCAAAGGCAACTCCACTTTGTGTAGGGTAACTTCCACTATCTTTATTGTTAATTCCTCCTGGTACAGTTAAAATGGTTGCAAATGTGACAGTGGCAATGAGTGATGCCACCAGGGTGTCCACATCCATGAGTTTTTCAATTCCTTTACTCTCTTGTTTAAAATCCATTGAGTCAAAAGGTCTGGAATTTCCTATGAAACTTGCAGATGCTCTGTGGTCTTTTAATTTCTCTGTGATAGGCATATCTTAAAATACATATGCTAAAATACATTGTGATAGGCACCAAAATTTCTACTATAACTATTCATAGAGTTATGTGAATGGATAAGTGAAACTAGTTATAGTAAAAAAAATGGTGCCTAACATAATGTATTTTAGGATATGACTTAACACTTAATGTAAAAAATTATGACTATAATTTCATTTAAATGCACCACCTAAATATATTTATAAAATCATGCATTTAAATGAATTATAAAGTTGTTTAAGTCATATCCTAAAATACATTTAAGGCAATTTTTTTTTTACTATAACTAGTTTCACTTATCCATTCACATAACTCCAATTAATAGCCTTCCAAGATTATTTCAATAAAGTATTTGATTGATCATTTATTGTATTAAATATACACCATCACCAAGAATGGTATTATACATTCACTTAGTAGGGCATCCAAAAAGGCCTAGATGTGTGTAATGACAAAAGGATAAACATTTAAGACCTCAATCATAATAGAATATCCCCTTCTCTAGCATGAAGTAGAATTGCACAACACATAATTATAATTATAGTGTAGAATTGCTTATATGGTTGAATGTAATTTGTAAGTATCCTAAAATACAATACGTCTCTAACTATAAGTTATGCATGATTATCTCCTTGTCCCTACTTATATAGATGCATTATACTTAATCATACACTCTTTTATCATACACTCTTGTCTTATATTATACATGTGTGTATGATTGTTATTTGGAATTTAGAGATACCTTACAATTTTAAATGATAATACGTGAGATTCTTTAAGACTTTAAGTTTCCTACAAAGTTAGTCAAATTTAATCCTCATGTCCATAATTCTTAAAACATTCAAGATTTATGTATTTATATGCTTACATGTTACTTTTACATGTGAATGTTTCATTAGGATATTTTAGTACCACTTTTTTTATAGGAATTTTTTTATAATCCTACTTTCTCCCTTTCTCCCTCTTTTTCATAGATAGTTGAATGAACTTAAAATTGTTCCTATTTTTACTTCATGACATTCAAGCCACTCATTGCTCATATTTTCTATTTTTTTATAATTTCCTATGCAACATCTTACTAGAAAAATGGTTATTGCATATTTTACTTTTAGAGAAATAAAATAAGTACATATTTGTATTTTTTTGTTTTAATTAAATGTGCAAATCTTTGTATTTATATAGATATGGCTGATGATCAGGGATCACATCATTCCACTCAATCTCAGGAGCAAGCTGAGGCTAGATGTAATTTATATAATGATAGCATTAGGAGATTAGAGAATGCTTTGAGATGTTTGGACCAAACAATACAAAACTCCCCTAATCTCCCTAATTGAGATACATTAGTTAGGATTCAACAGGAGATCCAACGTATGATTCACACAATTCGATCTTATAATCCTTATGATGAGGTCAACACTAAGGAGTTTTAGAGGTCCCTTGTCAGTAGTGTTATTGGCACTATGAAAATTGATTCTATTACTACTAGAGTTTCAACACATAATGTGCACAACATGTTCCCTCACTATATGGGACAAAAAAAAGTTAGAGGATATGTTGTTACTAGCTATAAAGATGAGCTTGTTGCTCTGATTATATATCCCATATGGTTGGTAGCCAATCACAAATGGCCACATAATGATGAGTTTCCACTTTATTTTTGCAAACAAGTATATGTCAAGTTTCATTTAGGGTTAGTTGTGGACTACACATCTATTCCTTCACATGTTGGACAGGGAAAAGGGAGGTTTACTGACAAATCTCAATTTAGACGTGTAGATTTTCCACCGCCAATCAACAAGAGTGCATTAGTTGGTCCAAGCCTTTTAGTTCTTCCAAAATATTTAGAACTAGCAACAGTAGGAGGTCTAGCAACAACACCTTTCAGATTCGACCTTTTTGACAGTATTTCCATGATTACTACATAGGTCGATTAGATGTCATTTGATCGTGTAGGTAGATGCTTATTACGTCCACAGATTAGCCTTCCTCCCACTGAGGCTACATCTGCCAATTATGATCCCTACATTCGTGCAAAGATACCATCACCGTCAGATGTGGCCTAGATGAGTGAAGCCACTGTACATAATGTTTCTTAAGTTTCCATTGTTGATTTACTATCATCATACCATTTTATCATTGATGAGTATGGGATTCCTTTAGATGATGTACCGACTCATATTAGATGACATTTTGATAAATAGCCGGGTTGGGGTGAGGTGGCTTCACATAATGATCAAAATATTCCAGACCAGCCTACAGTCTCTGCACAACATCAAGTTGAGGTTACTGCACATGATGTACATGGCACATATAGCTCACTTCTCTTTAACACTGGTCCTTTACCTGATACAAGTGTCCCTGATGTGACTATGCATTCTCGTGACATTAGTGACATTGGTAGAGTGTTGCAGGGTTCATGACATAGGTACTTTCAAATAATCTATATATTTTGCATTCTAAAAATTCACATACATATATAAAATAAAATTAACTTTAAAGTAGTTCCCACTCTTCATTCAAATATTGTATTTTTAAATTTCTAGTAATAGGAGGATTTGACACGCTTTGGAGATTTGGAGCATGCAGACGATCCTATGCATGGAACATTTGAGGTACATTTATAATATTTAAAGTATTTGATACATTCAAACATTGAAAGTACAAAACTTAAGATGACTTTACATTTACACATGTACATTAAATTAATTAATACATACTTTCTTGTGCAAGGAGGCAGATCAAGACATGGATCGAGACAAGGATCGAGAGATGCATCAGGCCACAGATCTAGAGAGATATCAGGACATGGATTGGGAGAGACATCGATCCATAGTCATACTAGGCATCCTCCACTTTGACTTGTTTTACATGAAGACACATGATTTTTTATACATTTTATATTGTGATTTGTCACATTATGGTTCTTAGATGATGATCTTCACATTATATAAATTTTACATTATGGTTCACCTTATTATGTTTTACTGTATATACATTTTACATTATGGTTTCACATTACGATTCATCTTATTATGTTTTACAGTATATATACATTTCACATTATGGTTCATCTTATTCTAGAAATAGAAATTCTTGAAGCTAATTAGGGTTTTGAGTTGGGAAACTTTAGTATTCTTGCTCACTTTTAATCTATGAAAAAATTGAATTAATTTAATGATTTTTGGTTCAATAAGGTAGTTGGGAATGGCAGGTTGAATAATTAGGGCTTTACAATGGTTGATTTTATGAGTGGGTATAGATAATTTGTTACATGGTTTCAACTTGATTTTTTGTTTTGTGAAAGTATTGAGTTATATATGTTCTAGGATATGATCCAAGTGCTTTTTCTAGTAGATTTTGCATCTTAGGATTTTGGATATGTTCTTAGTGATGGCACAATGAAGACACTATCTGATGTGTTGCACATTCATGGTTTAGCCAAAAATCATATTTAAGATGTTAAGATGAATGATAATATTGTGCATATTATTTATGATAATCATGGTTAAAAATTGGTTAGGAGAGATTTGGTTTTAGAAAAGGGTATTAGGCATGATAATTTATTTGGATTGGAGGGTACTACTTAATCTAACTATACCATGACTTTTGATCATGCAAATGAATTAGTTGATATGCCAATGTTTTGACATCAAAGATTAGACCGCATCTAGGTGAGAAAGGATCAAAAACATTGAAGAATAAGTGTGAAAGTGTGTTTCATAAGCAAAATAAAGTTAAATTCTCATACCAAAATGGATTTTAGAGTTAATTCATATATCTTAGAAACCATTTATATTATGTCATCTGCATTGGTGATTTTAATTCAATAAAATATTTGGTTTATTTTCTTAGGCACAAATATGAAGTTTTAAGCATAAGGATTTTAAGGTGCTTGCAGAAACTCATAAGGAAAAAATACAAGATTTGAGATCAAATAATATGGGGGTATATTTATCTAAATAATTTTAATAATTTTGCAAACATAATTGGATTGTAATTTAATAGAAAACTATTCCATATATATAAAAATAGGGTAGCTAAGATAATGAATATAATATTTAAGAAATAAATAAAAGTATGTTAAGTTGTGTTAATTTGAAGCAAATTATTTTGGTGTAAGTTGTTAGTATTTTTTTTTATTTGATAAATAAGTTTCCTATTTCCATCCTTGTTGAAGAGACACCATACAAAGTATGGATGGGAAAAATGATTAAATTGCACATTTGAAAGTGTTTGGTTGTGAGGCTTACACTCAAACACCTAGGAAAAATGCTCTAAGTTAGATTTCAAAGTATTTTTTTTTTCATTAGTTATGGGTAGAAAATTTAATGGTATAAGATTTTGAATCCTCCAACTTAGAAAATTATTTATTCTAAAAATATGTTTTGTAGGGAAGTAAGTGTTTTTTGTAGATCTATACAACAAAAGGAAGAGGAGGAAACAATACAATTTGATATCAAGTTAAGGTGAAGATGCATAGGGAAATGAATAGGTTGGATAAGAAGGAGCTAAAGATGACAAAAAAATTATAGAAAAAATTAGAAGAATAAAATGAGAGTCTCTATCTTCACTGCCTTTAAGAAGGTCCACAAGAGAACATAAACAATTTGAAAGGTATATCTCTCCATTTTTTTATTGTGTACATTTAATTTAACTAATTTTAATGATGTACTTATATTTGTGAAAGAATCTCTCTTTAAAGGATAAAAAGTATTGGATAGATTCCATGATAAAGGAGATGATGACCTTGCGTAAATGCAAGGCTTGTGATCTAGTTGATTTAAATTCCTCAAAAAAATCAATTAAAAGCTTTAAATTTTCCATACCGATGAGTGATGCATATATGCTTGCACCAAGTACAACCTCTTGTAATTCCTTCACCACTTCTTCCATCAATTCTCCACTCTTTTGATGCATCTCAATAATCTCCTTTTGGGAAAATGCATGGAATACATCTCCCAATTGTAGCTTGTGGAGAGGGAATTTTTTATCTAGATCTACATTTCCCTGTTGCATTAGCAGTTATAGAAATTGTGAATAAAAAATAGGCTAGAACTTGAGTTGCATACTCGATAGGTTCTTCAAGGAATCTCTGGAGGAGCTGGAGGATTCACTAAAAGTATTTATAGTCTCTATAGATTTCTCTTTTACGTCCATTCCCTTGTCTATTCCAGAGTTTATATGTGTCTCTTCTTCTGTTCTTGCATTTCTAGAGGTATCCTCATTATTATCTTCACTTTATTTCTCATTATATTCTTCCTCATCTTCCTTCTCTGCATCATCAGTTTCTTCCTCATCATCTTTATTCACATCTTCCTCTACAAATTGGTTAGGATTATCTGGAGTAGGAGTCTTTGGTTTATCTTGCAACATTTCAACATTTTCTTCTTGTGTTGGAGGAAGAGAAATATCTTCCTTTGTTGGTTTTTCTCTTATGTTAGTCACACCAACATTTTCCTCCACTTCTACATCTTCCCGTGCTAATTCTTCCACTTCCAAAGGGGTATTGTCCTAACTCTACTCTTCATCTGTCACATGCTCATGATTAGAATCAATGTTATGAACTTCTTCTGTAGCAACAACTTCTAAAGTAGGATCCTTGCATTTTGGGGTCATCCCTAGCCTTTGTGCTAGGTATGCAACCTTATCAATAGTCTCCTTTCAGAGTTTCTCATGATCATCCTTGTCTCTGGTCATCAATATTGTTACCCTTTGTTTTGTTCTTAGTTATTTTATGTACAGTTGGGACAATGTGGCCTTATTTTTTGTAGATAAGGGAGCACTAATCACTTCAAGAGCACTAGCCTTTATCTTGGCCTCTTCTTCAATAGCCTCTTGTCTTCTCTTTACCAAAACATTCCAAATCTCTACAAGTAACTTATTTTGTATTTCCCTCATGTCTACTTCAAGCATTATGATGTATTTTACAATGGCCTCAACTATTGGGGCATGTGCAAGATCATGGGGGTCCAAAAAGTGGTAATGAGGAAAAAACGTGTTTTTAACTTGCCGAAATCGTGAAAAAAAAGGATGAATTTTTGTATGGGTTGGGTACAATATGCATTTTGGTTTTTAATACCAAACTGAAATGGATATCCGTTTTGAAAAGCCCAAAAAGCACACTTCAATAAAATGGGCATAACTTTTGTGTTTCTTATCAAATTTTTGACTTTTTACATACGTTGGAAAGGTGATTGAGAGATCTACACAATGGACTAGGTGGTGTTTCTCTATTGTACACAACAAATAATTATAACTTAAACTTAATATTTCATTCTTGAAACATCAAATGCTCACTACTTTCACATGCAAAGTATTTTTTTCATAATTCTTTTGTAACACTCATCTCAAAATACTTGAAACATTAGAAAAAGTAATGAATAATGAAATATTTATATTTTTTGTAGTAAGGAGATGAAAAAATCTTTATAAATCATCATATCCCTCTGTACCTTTCTCTACCTCTCTATATGTCACTGTCTCCCCTTAAGCTCTAGACCTATCCCTCCCTCCTTTCTTCTCTCTTTGTACCTCTTTATACTGATCTTTCTCACTCTCTCTCTTTGAGCTCTAGACATATCTCTGTACCTCTCTCTCTCCATCCTTCCTTCTCTCTCTCTCTCTCACACACACACTCTCCATCTCCATCTCCATCTCAGGTCTCTCTCTCTCTCCTCTCTCCCTCTCAAGTCCCTCTCCCTCTCGTCTCTCCCTCTCACTCCCTCTCTATCTCTCTCTCTCTCAGCATAGCACAAGCCATTCATATATTTAAACATCCAAACCACATAGCACGTTCAACTTTAATAAAAAAAAGAAAGAATGAAACATCAACAACATCACATAACACATGAAAACTAGGATTTTTACATGGAAAACCCAAAATGGGAAAAACTAACGCGAGGATTAGCTCACAATATATTATAACCAGTTATAATATATTTACAGAAGTGCTCATTACAAGTCGAGTCACTGTCCATGTAGAATCACTATTGGGACTGATAAAATAGAAGAGAGATTGTGAGTCACAACCTAATTTGAACTATTACTATTGCATCTATCATATGCATGAAATACAACTCCAATGAAGCTTAATAAATTGACTTTACACACTTCATCTGATTCAGATCTAACACTTTGCTTTCCTTTGCATTCACATCACTTTAATCTTCCACTCAACATTCACAACTTAAATTCGCACTCCTTTGATAATATTGGCATCACATACATGTAGAACACTTGCAATATTCATCACTATCTCAAAAACACCAAATAAAATCTAACTTATATATATTCTTCAAGCATAACATCAATTAAGTCAACCTAATTAGATGTAACATTCAAAATAGAACTTGTCGGCGTAAGTTCTTCCACACACATACTTCGTGCCAAGATTTAAATCTCAAAATAACTTGAAATAGGTCAACATGGACCTATAATAGATCTCACATAAGACCACAATGCTTATTTAACCTTCGCATACCTTCAAACTTATTAGGTCGGCACCACATAAGACCTAATACCAAAATTCTTCAACTGTGTATCCACATTCAAACACACGAGCCTCAAAATTGAATGCCAACTGAAATTCACACACTGATACCATTATGTCAACATATCATCAAAAGAGAAAATCCAAAAACTTATTTGTGGAGAAGTGCAGACTCTCCCACTCAAGTGCATTGTACAAGAAATAAATGTAATCTTCCAGATTGAACTTCTACTACTTATATCTCTCAAACCAAAAGCTAAAACATTATGAAATTTTGGAATCAAATACCTCTAACAACCAACAAAATAATGTTAGAAGTGTAGAGTGAAATATTCATTTATGAACCGATGTGGACCCAAAAACTGGATGTTTTATTACACAAAATTAACAGAGTTGACTCTTAGTCAATTTTCCATCACAACCAACTTTACTGGATCAAATCATCTTGCGAAAATGTCTTCTAAAAGTACTCCAAAACCTGTTAGAACTGACCAAAATGATATGCAATGATTTGCACCATAATCTCCATATCAAGATACAACATTGACATTAATGACAACACTACAACACATTGGTATATACATTTGTGTGCATCCCTTATGCTCAAACAACATCATCAATGACATTCTTCCAACACCATATGCTCCAAAAATTGCCACTTATTGTTTGTAACCAATATTTTATGTCATTAAATGTTGGTCAAAAAGTATTTCATCGACTCACCAAAACAATAGATGATGATAAGCTTAAGTCCACCTACTTGCATTCCTATCTTTGACACCCTCTACAACTAGAAACAACAAATTACTTGAATCTGAAAGATCCTTCTCCTATTCTACATGTTGCAAAATATGTAAATGGAAAGAGAGGAAAGAAAAAGCGATCGTCAATATTTTCCTAAAATTCTATACTATTCCAAAGGAGGAATCTAAAATTTTTGAAACATTTTATTGGAGTGAATTTTTCTTATGCAAGAATTTTCGTGACATACAGATTGACATAGGTCTAACTAAAGATACAATAATAGAAAATTGGAGCCAAATGAATTTAAACAAAGATGATGTATGGCACATTGATCACACAACTGAAATGGAATCTAATAGTGAAGAGGAAGAATATAGTGGTAATGAGGCGAACACAATAGATACATTAGAAATGAATGAGTAGGAATTGTTGTCACAAATGGGACTTACTAATAATGTCACTCTAGGCGAACTCCAAATACTGAGTAGGAATGATTTTGATAACAACGAATGGGAACATAGTGTAACCCCATATTTACATGAAATTACAATTTAGTTCATAAAAATGAATAAAATGTGCAACCAGAATGAAAACTTGGACATAAACTTGGACATCCCAAATTATACACTATCACCAAAACAAAAACTAGTGCTTACAATAATTACAAACCACTACAAAGATCAACCCTTAAACAAATCCTCGCATATGATCATTCAAGAAACTATAGGAACCAAAAAGTCTTACCTTATTGCTTGCATAAGAAATGCCCTTCAAAAAGTAAGCTACAATAAAAAAGAGATAATTGCTTGCTCTAGCTCCTACAAGAATTGTTGCATTTAACATACATGCATCAACTATGCAATAAACACTTAGGATTCCAATCAAAGAAATGAAACCATTATAAGGAAAACAATAACAAAATTTAAAGAAGAAATGAAACACAAAGATACATCCTAGTCGATGAAATGAGCTTCATAGGGCCAAAGCTACTATTTAATATAGATACTAAACTACATCAAGCATTTACCCACACACAACATCTCTCCTTTGGGTGTGTATCTATAATTCTTATAGGTGACCTAACATAACTACCACATGTCACAGACAAACCTATCTATGCATCACTCCAATACCAAAATGTTATTGGAACAATTTACTATGGTTTTTACCTTACAAATAATGTTTTGTTAACAAGGTGATAATGCAACTCAAACACAATTTCATGAAACATTAAAAAACATACATAATATAGAACCACCACACCAAGATTGGGAGATGTTAATGAATTGCACATACAAACTACTTACAACAATTGAAAAATAAAAAATTGACAACTCAATTCACCTTAAATTGCTATAAACAACTTAGTGAGACTACACACCTAAAGAATGCTCAATCTACTAAATATTTCAATAGCAATAAGTATTGGCAATAAACACAAAAAACAAATCAAACATTGGTACTAATGATGATCGGCTTGAAAAACAACTCTTGTTATGCAAAGACCAATGAATCTTGCTAACAATAAATTTATGGACTCAAGCAAGACTGTAAATGGATCCCTTGGGGAGGTTGTTGATATTGTTTACAATCTTGGTGAGCTAAACCACCCGATGTTCCAATGTATGTTGTAGTAAGGATCAATAAATATAGTGGGCCACCATGGAACCAAAATGGTCTAAAGATTATACCTATAATACCTATATCACTAGGTAATCATAGGAAAATACCACTATCCATGGCATGAGAAATTACTATACATAAATCCCAAGGCTTAACACTACAAAGAGCAACAATTGATATTGGTAAAATAGAAAGACAAGGAATAAAATTTACAACTATATCAAGAGTGAAATCATTAAATGACCTTCACATTCAACCAACATTTGGTTTTGAGCGGTACTCAAGAATGAAAAACAATCCATACACAATTATCAAGAAAAACGAGGGTCGATTACAATTACTCTCACTATGAAAATTTGAGGTATACATTTGCCAAACCAATCTCTTTCACATCAAATTTAAATTAATTTTTTTACTACCCAATTTATACTATATGTCTTAAGAAATGTTTTCCTCTTGACTAACTCATTCAAAGCTTTTTGGTATACATTTGCTAGACAATCACAACCCAACAAAAGATAGATTTGTCTTTCTTGTCCAAATTATGTTTGCTTTAGTTATTTTACTTGTATAACTTCTTGTTGTTCACACTATATCTTTATACTAAACTAGGCAAATAAAAAAATTCTAAACAAAATTTGCAAAGTCTTACTCCAATAGAAGTTGCAATGGCTATAGATAAGGCGATAGATGTGAGTTGCAAGGTTCATTCCTAATCAACATCACTTGTACATGTAATAACTTCATGGTCAACATCAATTGTAAATTTAATTATTTTGTTCTTACAATATCTTTATATAAAAGATGCACCAATATATGAATTACACTTTCTTCTCTACTCTAACTCTATATTGCTTGTTATTGCATAACCAATACTATTCCCAACAAAAAAAATCATATTTTCTAAAAAAAAACTGTAGAATCTTAGTCCGATAAAATTTACAATGCCTACAAATAAGACAATAGATGCTAGGTGCATGGTTGGTTCCTACTCAACATCAACTACATGTAATAACTCTTGTTGGTCCATATCAATTTTTAAATTTAATTATTTTGTTTCTAGATTATGTTTATATAAAAGATACACAAATGTATGGATTATACACCCTTTTCTACTCTAACTTTATATTACTTGTAATTGCACAACCAATTATATTCCCAAAAAAATACAGAATTTTAAATTACTAATAATTTCGTTTATTGACCTCCTCTAATTTAAAATACAATTCACCTAACCATTGCACCTCCTTTATATACAAGTGCTAGTATATTTCTGACCTTTAGTTTAAGTATGAAGATTGACTGGGCATATCTCACATATGTTCAAAACCCGTTTAACTCGTTCCTTTTGCCAACGCCAGTTTCTATTTCCCTAAGCAGTACTATTAACCTTACAGTCAGCAGTTGGCCGCCCCGTTCCTGCACATAACCCAAGCCAAACTCAAAACTCAAACTCACTCTTCCCGCGTTGCGGAAGTTTGGTGGATGGTCGTAAACTGTTTGCTCACGCCAAAGAGCGAAATAGCCTCTCATGGAATATTCAGCGTACAGAAGACATGGGACAACAAACAGGTTTCCAACCCGATCAGTTTACATTAGCCAGCGTACTCCCAGCCTGTGCCAAAATGGGAGCTTCGGAACCAGGTATAGGTATCTATGAAAGCATAAAGGAATAAGGAATTTTGTCAGATTTTGTAGTTGGCAATGCTCTGCTAGACATGTATCCAAAATGTGGAAGCATAGGAAAGCTCGTGAACTGTTTTTGACTGAATGTCTCGAAGAGATTTAGTCTTATGGAATGCCATGACCGAAGGATATGCACAAAATGGATTTGTTGAAAAGGCTTTAAAAACTTGCAAGCAAATGCACTTGGCAGGTGTAAAACCAGACTCTGGAAAATTTGTCAGCATCCTCCCTCCCTGTGCTGGGAGTTTTGAAACAAGGTATAGACATCTATCAAATGAAAAAGGCTAGAGGAATTTTGTCAGGTATTATAATTGCAACTGCCCTGGTAGACATGTATGCGAAATGTTGAAGAATAGACAAGGCAAGCGAACTGTTTGACAAATGCCAGAAAGAGATGCCATCTCATAGAATTCCATGATTGCAGGACATTAAAAATGTGGAAGCATAGACAAGTCACGTGAACTGTTTAACAGAATACCTCAAAGAAATGTGTTCTCATGGAGTGCTCTGATTACAGGATATTTACAAAATGTATTTGCTGAGAAGGCTTTAGAAACTTTCAAGCAAATATAATTGGCAGGGGTAAAGCCAAACTCTGCAACCTTTACCAGTGTACTCACAGCCTGTGCCAAATGGGAGCTTTGGTACAGACAATGGACATCTATCGAAGCATAAAGGATAGAGGAATTTTGTCAGATGTTGTAGTTGCAACTGCTCTGGTAGACGTATGGAAAATGTGGAAGCAAAGACAATGCACGTGAACTGTTTGACAAAATGCCTAAAAAAAATGCGGTCTCATGAAATGCCATGATTGTAGAAAATGCACAGAATGGATTTATTGACAAGGCTTTAGAAGCTTTCGAGCAAATAAAATTGACAGTTGTAAAGTCAGCATCCTCGCCACCTTTGTCACAATGGGAGCTTTACGATAGGGTATGGATGTCCATCAAAGCATAATGGAAGGCGGATTGTTGTCAGATATTATAGTTGGAAATGCTCCGATAGATATGTATAGAAATTACAGAAGCATAAGCAAGGCACGTGGACTGTTTAATGAAATGCCTCAAAGGAATGTGGTCTCACGGAATGCAATAATTGCAGCATAAGCACAAAATGGATTTTGCAAGGATGCTCTCAAAAACCTTTGGATTAAGCATGCATTCTGGAACATATCCTGATATTAAAAGTTTGCTTGTGTTCTATGTGTATGGAGCCATTGTACATAATTCAATCAGATGAGTAACTCTTATTGCATTACACTTACAATTAATCATTATGCGTGCACGGTTCACCTTCTTACCCATGTTTGCTATATTGAGGGCACCCTAAACTCTACTAAGATGCCAGTTAAAATTGTGGTGGAATGAGGTTCAAATGGTAAGGAGATTGTACAGTGTTTCCTCGCACGAACCACCTATTAATAGGAGATCATACCAAGCTTAGGAAGGACCTGAGCAGGGGGCTTCCGTATTGAAAACTTTCAAGAGTATTCCCCAAATAGATGGTCCCATGAATTTATAGCAATGGGCAAGAACAATTAGGTGCTCTGAACCTATTAGCAGAGCTGACTCTCCAAACTGATTGCGTTTAGCGGCTGCGCACTTATTGTAGCGGAGAAGAGTGCCAATTATCTAATCATTTCCCCGCTTAGCAGCTTTGTATTGTGATCACCATTGCAAACAGACATAGGTCATCCTTTCACATTTTGAAGAATCCATTGAATCGGCTCCAAATGGTCCTCCCTCCCAGCGATGTGCAGGGCGGTATTACCTTCAAAGGTAATCTGCCGCAGAAAGCGGGGATCGGAGCTATACAATATTTTGGCAGAAAGGAAAACTTTACGATTTATATTGTTAACCCTTCTGTCTTTGCAGTTTATAAAGATTTAAAAAAAAAAAAAAAATTAGCTTATTTCCAAAGGCAAGGACTCATGCAGAATTTATCACATGCTTTTGTGCAGATTCCATATTATATAGTGGAATATTTTTACCGTATGCTCAGAATGATCTGACCAGATGCGGCCTTCCTCCTGCCGCTTGTAGCGCTGTGGAGGCCATGCCCACTCTTATAATTAGTCAGGTCAAACCTTACAAGCCTTCTATGTTTCACAAAATTAGTGTCGAATCTTTTACAGTCTCATTTAAATCATTTTAATTTTAAAAGTTGATCCAAATTGACTCCAAATTACAAAGTTAATCCCAATAAAATCATAAGTGTTTCTGCTGTTGACTACTGTTTTGTAAACCGTCCCTGACTTACAGCCTTCATCCATCTTAACAGCTATGCCGTATAATTAGAATCTTACTCTCTTTTTTTTAAAAATTGATCTCTCGCAGTGATCTATAACCTATTGATGGAGGACTCTATCATAGTTTTCTTCATCCTGCTGAACAATTTGAGTTGTGTGGCAATGACTTGATTATGCTCTTCTTTCTTGTATGAGATTTTGTGTGGATCTATCTGGTTGCAACTGGTGTAGTGTAGTTCAATATTACTCACGCTATAGAGGTAGGAGACTTCTGTATCATTGTATTTTTTTCTTTAGTTATGTTGTTGACAGGTCTCTAAGGAATAATGCTTCTAGGATTCGTAGAGTTCAGAACTTACCCCTCTCAATATTTGGTCCAAGACTTTTTTAATGATGAACTTTATCTCTTTGTCTGTGAGTCAATTTAAAAAAATCATAGATTTATAATTTTGAGAATCAATAGTTTCTATAATTTATTGTATTGCTATTGAAAAATAAATTAGAATAGATAATTATAATATATTTATTTAATAGATACTGAGATATATTAGTCTTGAAATGCCTATACTAAATTTGTTGCATAGAATAAATGAACACCTCAAAATTGATATCTTTAAACATCTCCTAAATAAATTTATTTAAAATATCTGTACTAGCATTAATATATCTTAAATAATGCAATATAAAGAATGAACTAAATTATTAAAAAATCATCCAAGATATTTTTTGACATTTTTTTCCCTAAAAATAAATTATATATAATATACTAATTTAAAAGTAGTGATTACAAACAACTATCACGATAACAAATAGATAATCTTATAATCTATCATTACAAAAGTTGCTACAACAACACAACATAAACATGAACAAAGCTAATTAGAAAGAAATGCAACAAGCAAAGAGATAACAACACTCCATACTGGTTGCATCAGAGAAGCTGCCAAAGACCCAAAACAGGGGCTACCACTTGAAATGTTCAACAATAGGCCATTTAGTGTGGAGGCCAATTTCACAGCCTGCATCAGATTAATAGAATAATATTAATAAAAATAATTTCAAAAATTGTAAATTGAAAGATACATAATATGAGAATTATACAGTCCCAGCAACAATTATAAAACCACAATTTTAAAAAGCAAATATGTAATACTCACAGAAAATATATTGTCGCCTGGTCTCTTACTCAAAATAATTATAATATCCAAGTCCAATAATAAGTCCCAATGCAATAGCAAGAGGTGGAATTATATAGATGAGGGCTTCTGTGAGTTGCATCCTAAGTCGGGTTCGGATTTCCAGTGTAGCTCTGAAATTATACTCAACAGCCCACAAAATTGACAGGAAAATGAGCGAAAGTACTGGTGCAGAAAAAGCTGTGGATATCTCACCCCATAACAAGGGTTTATATTGATCATGATTTATATATTTCGATTTACGGGGTATTGTCACTAGAATGGTTGCACTCAAGAATGCAAGTCCCGTACAGACTATGGAAATCCCCAAGCTCAAAACTGATAACTTAGCCAATAATGAACGATCTGCAGTAAGCTTCGTCTGTAAGCGTTCTCGAAATAGCCAGGCAATAACAACTGTGAGGGAGGCAAACATGGCAAGGCTATCAGAGAACAAAAACACTTGAAAAAGGGTTTCCAGTGCCATTCGAGCAACTCCATTAGGTGCAGGTGCAGGGGTACTTCCACTATCTTTATCGTCAATTCCTCCTGGTACAGTAAAAATGGCTGCAAACGTGATGGTGGCAATGAGTGATGCCACCAGGGTGTCCACATCCATGATTTTTTCAACTCCATTGCTCTCTTGTTTGAAATCCATTGAATTCGAAGGTTTGGAATTTCCTATGAAACTTCCAGATGCCTTGACCTTTTCTAAAATCCCTTTGATTTTGGTTAAATTGAATTCATTTTTAGATGTTGCAGAAGCAACTGTCTCAATTGCAGTAACTCCTTCATCATTGATGGCGTCCACATTTACAAATGGTAAAAGGTATTTTAAAATCCCTTTGATTTTGGTTAAATTGAATTCATCTTTAGATGTTGCAGAAGCAGCTGTGTCAATTGCTCGAAGTCCTTCATTATTGCTGGCGTCCACATTCACAAATGGTAAAAGGTACTCTAAAATCCTTTTGATTTTAGTTAAATTGAATTCATTTTTAGATGTTGCAGAAGCAGCTATGTCAAATGCAGTAAGTCCTTCAATATTGATGGCGTCCACATTTACAAATGGTAAAAGGTATTCTACGAGCTGTACAATCAACAAGGAATGTTCACCTTGATTGTTTCCAAATTGGCAATAAAAAATAAAAATATTAAAATAGCCACCACAATATACAGATAATTTCTACAAATTTATAATTTATATTTTGAATATACAATAAACATATTTATAAATTAGAAATAAAAACGAAGTTATCATTTCTGTATTTTTTTTACCTTTATTTATTAATAATAATTAACTTTTCTAATGAAATAAATGGTGAGGAGGAGGTGATGGTGGATATCCTTCACTATAAAAATAATTGTTGATGTATAAAACTAATTTTTTATATTTGAGAAGGGTTGTAAATTAGTACAATCTATTTAGAATAGTAGTGAGTTAGGGTATTGGTAATATGAATTAATTGAATGTAGTAAATATGAATAAAAAATAAATTTATTTAATTTAATAATTAATGAAAGTTAAATGGATAAAAAAAATTATTTTGTGTTGTATTAAAGATTGTGGAAAGCAATGCATCTCTATTAATATAGTTGTTCAAGATTTTGCATTAGATCTTTGTTTTGTTAGAGGAAGAATTTACTAACATAATTGTGGTTGTGTTCTTCTACTTTAGATTTATATTTTGGTAATATCTAGGATTCTATCATGTAACCTCATGTAATGTGTAGTATCTTCTAAGAATTAGGAACAAGCAATGTTTATAATCTATGTTTATGTTGTCTTGCTATTTATATAAATGTAAAATGTTGTACTTTCCCTATTAATTTTATCTCCTATTTTTAATTCAAAAAATTATAAAAGAAAAAACAAGAATCTCCAAATTCATAGTAGTAGAAAAGAAAAAAAAAACATACGATGACCTACCTCTGGATCCACTCCATTGATGGTTGCCAAGTGTAACAATGTGTTTCCAGAAATGTCTCGATCATACCTCACTAGTTTTGCCATTTCTTCTCTCTTGTTTTGAGGGAGTAGCTTCTTCACTATTTCAAATTGGTTGTGTTCGACAGCAAAGTGTAGAGCAGTTTTAAGATCTCTACTACGAATTTCAACACTGTCCGGCATTATTGACAAGAATTCATCCATCATATTTTGATCGCCTTTGATTGCTGCTAAATGAACGGCACATCTTCCAAACTTATCCTTCTTTATCATTAAACTCTTGTCAAAACAATTCATACAAAACAAAAGACAATTCATAAAAAAACACCAACTTAATTTTTTCTTTGCAATTTTACTCGCAATCTCTAGATTTCCCCTGTGAACAGCAGAATGCAATGGAGTGGCACCGTAGACATCAGGAATAATCATAATGAGCTGCAAAATGTTGCAGAAACTCTGCCTCTCAAGTATCAACTCTACTACCCCTGCAACACATTAATATTAAAGTCAATAGATGCAAACGAATGGCAAGCAAACAAAGATAAAATGGAATAAAACCACGACTGCATAAAGTACCTAAAAAATGGCGAATCCCAGAAAAGAATTTGAAGGGTTACCTAAATGCCCTCCGAACGCAGCAACGTGAAGGCAAGTTTGGTTGTCATTCCTTGGCCAGAGGATGATATATACCGGTGTAGCCTTCAGCAAAACCCTCACTGCTTCCACGTGACCGTGCTCTGAAGCTATTAACAGAGCTGACTCTCCAAACTTATTACGTTTAGCAGCTGCACTCTTGTTGTAGCTGAGAAGACTACTAATTATCCCATCATTTCCCCGCTTAGCAGCTTCGTGCAGCGGCGTATTGCAATCAGCATTGCGAGCTCCAGAACAGCCTTTCACATTTTGAAGAATCCATTGAACCAGCTCCAAATGGCCTTCCCTCGCAGCGATGTGGAGGAGAGTATTGCCTTCAAAGGTAGCCCCCCGCAGAAGTTTGCGGTTGGAGCTATACAAATCTTGAATGGTCTTGTTGTTGCCATTTTTAGCAGCATTAAAAACTTTAGGATCCATCTTGGTCTAGCACGCGTTTCAGTCTTCTCTGTGGTTGCAATTTATAAAGATGGATTGTAAATTTGTAGCTCCTCTCTTAGTTTGGTCATAAAGGCAAGGACTTTTTGTGGAAATTTTCACCTAGTTTTGGGCAGACTCTGTACTAAAGAGTACGTAAAAGCTAGGCCACAATTTTCTTTTCGTTTTTTGTTTTTTTTTCGTTTTCTTTTTGAGAGGGCCCGATGTTGAGAATGATCGATATGATCACTACATTATTGCAGAACGGAATGGGCCTGATGTTTGAGTTTGCATAGTTTTCCAAGCTCTAGCCCTTAATTATAGTATGTTCCATGAAAACAGATTCCTCAGTTTGATGGTGGATTGTCAATCCTTACCCATAAAAAAAATGACCCGATAGAGACTTTTTTAATATATTTCTTTGTTGGTGGCCCGCGCTGCGGAAGTTTTGTCGATGCCCGTAAACTGTTTGCTCACATCAAAGAGTGAGATAGCCTCTCCAGCCCCACATTTGCACTCAGCATGGATGCCTTCCATTTCTGTAACTTCAGCACCGAAGGCCGTACATCCGTAACCTGGTAGAGCAATGACAGCTTTTTGTCAGACGTGGAGCAATGACAGTTGTTTTTGTCAGACATTTATTTATCCATCTGCATTATCATAAATAATAATTGTTTTTATTGCACATTTTATTTTCGGTGAAAAGAGTCCACTCACAAGGAAGTTTTAAAACAAAATATTAAAGGGAATGGAAGTCTCTCACAAACTAATTAAAATAAATTTGATTTTTTATTGATAAATAAATTTAATATTAACATATTCGATTATATTATATTATATAAATATATTATATATTAGAATATAATATTATTTATTATAGTAAATATTTGATATTTATATTATTATATTAGATAAATATATTATATTAAAATATATTTTATCAAATGAATTAATATAAGGTAAATTTAGATTCAAATATGACATATACAATCTTATATTATTTGATTTGATATAGCATATTTATATTATTTATTTGATATAACATATTTAATATTTGAATAAAAATATCTAATAATGAAAATCTTTTAAGAATATTATTATTTAAATAGATTCCAATCTAGCATGGATGCCTCCCAACTCCATAACTTCTGCATCGAAGGCCGTACATCCGTAACCTGGTGGACAATGACAGTTTTTTTTGTCAGACATTTATTTATCCATCTGCATTATCATAAATAATAATTGTTTTGATCACACATTTTATTTTCGGTGAAAAGATTCCACTCACAAGGAAGTTCTAAAACAAAATATTAAAGGGAATGGAAGTCTCTCAAAAACTAATTAAAATAAATTTGATTTTTTATTTAAATATATTATATATTAGAATATAATATTATTTATTATAGTAAAAATATTTGATATTTATATTATTATATTAGATAAATATATTATATTAAAATATATTTTATCAAATGAGATAATATAAGATAAGTTTAGATTCAAATATGATATATACAATCTTATATTATTTCATTTGATATAACATATTTAATATTTGAATAAAAATATCTAATAATGAAAATATTTTAAGAATATTATTATTTAAATAGATTCCAATCTATCATATTTATTATAAAAATACTAGAATAATATTTTAATGTGAACTTTTAAATCATTATATTTTTATTTTTTGTGTTCATCTAATAAAAAAATATCAAATCTAATTATGGAAATTAGAATTTTAAACTATAAGTATTTAATCTAATATGTTATAGACAATATTATATTCAGTTATATTTTTATTATTTAAACAAAATATTTTTAATTGTTAATACAATATATTAATAAAATTATTTATTAATATTTTAAAAATAATAATAACCAAAATATTAAATAAAAGAAAATTGGACATGAAAAAATGATTGAAAATTCCAATAAAGACTACGTCTATCAAATGTGTTAGAATATGACTTTAAATTGCATAAAAAAAATCCACATATATGTTAATGGATTAATTGATCCCATAATTTTTTTATTAAGTTTAGATTCTTATATTATTAAATTTATAATTTATAATATTTATTTATAGAAAATGATATTTTAATAAATTCTAGATTTTAAAATGATATAACTAAAAATAAGTTTGTATATATTATATTTGAATCTAAACTTGTAAATCATTAGTTTTAATCTTTTGTGTTCATCTAATAAAATAAATATCAAACCTAATTATAGAAATTAGAATTTTAAATCAATAAAAATACTTTTGAATAGTTAAAAATAAAATTAGTTGTATTATTAATTTTTAATACAATAGTCATTAAGTTATAAAAAAAAATATGAATATCAAATTTATTAATCAGCACGAAAGATGTTGGATTTTTTAGTTCAATTGTATTAAAATTCATGTATAATTTTTGTTTTATTTTGATTATAAAAATAGAATAAGTTCTATTATTTTTTATTTAAACAAAATATTTTAAAATTTTATTTAAAATATTAATCATATTTAAAATTCTAATTTTTATAATTATTATATTTAGTTCATTTAATAAATATTATATTAAATGAACTAAATATTTAATAATTTGAACATATAAATAATTATAGATATTTAATAATATTATATTACAATTTATAAATATTTAATATATCTATAATATTTGAGATAATATAAGATTATTTTATCTTTAATCTATCAAATATCTTAATTATCATATCAAGTTAAGATTAGAATCAAATCAATATATAATAAATCTAATTTATAATACTATAAGATTTTATATTATGTTATACAATACAATTACATATATAACACACACACAACCTAAACAACCTAAGATAATATTGTATTATATTGTATAAGCCCGCACTAGTAGTGGAGTTGGATTGGATTGTGGGTTTGCTCTCCATTGGTTTTGAGTTTGACTCTTGCTCCTTAGTTTAATTGGTGTCAACTAAGAAATCAAATTTATTTTAATTCCTTAAAATAATACATAATATATTTATCTAACATAATAATATAAATATCAAATATTTATTATAATATAATAAATAATATTATATTTAAATATATTATATATATATATATATATTTATATAATCTAATCTAATATGTTTATATAAAATTTATTTATTAATAAGAAATCAAATTTATTTTAATTTGTTTAAAAACTTGTGACTTCCATTCCCTTTAATATTTTGTTTTAAAACTTACTTTGAGCGAAATCTTTCACTAAAAATAAAATGTGTATGATAAAAATTATTATTATTTATGATAATACAGGCGTGGGTAAATAAATGTCTGATAAAAACTATCATTGCTCCATTGAGTTATGGATGTACGACCTTCATTGTAGAGGTTACGGAGATGGGAGGCATCCATTCCCATGGATCCATGTGGAAAAAGCTAACTCGTAGAAAAAAATCACCTATGTGTGTAACATGATATCATACCCCCCACCCCCCATTTGACGTGTTGGACAAAATGGCCCCAATGGAAAAGGTGGTCAGATGGACAAATCACACCAACAAAAAGACTTGATGGTCAAACGTTAACTCTGTCCTATCATTGCCTATCCTGTCGTGCGAGAAAACGTGGACCAACGCTGACGGGTTTTCAAAATCATATTTCAAAATGGACAAAAACCCAAAAAAACATGGCATTCGAAACCATTATTTGAAAATATCAAAAATCCCAGACGAGGTCCCATTTTCGCCGCCATTTTCCCCATCAACGTTTTGCAGGTTGTTGGAGAGGAATGGGAAGGAGTTGGAGGCATTTGGAGGATGAAGTAGTGCAACCACCCTCGAAATGAAAATACATTTGATAGGAACGGGCAGTCGGCTACCTAGCAAGTATGTATATATGCCAGAAATATATGCCATTTTTCTATTTTGCCTAGGAACTGTGAAGAAATGAACGACTATTCATTGTGAAGATGGATTTCCATTGACGTGAAAGCAAAGGGTTTTCCTTGGGAAATGGGGTTTTCATTTGAAATGCAAAGTTGTTTATGTGTTTTTCTATCGAGGGTTTATTAATTTCCATTTCCTCCCGTCTGTTGGTTTTGAAATTTTGTGCTTCTCGAATGAAATAGCTGACAACCCATTGTGGAAATATGAGTGAAATAACTGAATAACATTTATAGAAACCAGAAACCATGTGGAATATATTACAATGTTGGAAAACACAATGTGGGTTCTGCAATGAAATGATATATTCTGAAAACCACATAAATCCCAAAATGTCGCCATTGTTCACATTCTTATTTTGAACGTTGCAGGGTTTTCGTTGGGAAAAGGGGTTTTTATTTGAAATGCAAGGTTGTTAATGTTTTTTTGTGTCGAGGGTTTTTTAATTTTGGTTTCCTCCTGTATACTGGTTTTGTAATTTTTCCATTGCCGAATGAAATAAATGACAACCCATTGTGGAAATATAAGTGAAATAACTGAATAAGATTTTTAGAAACCAGAAACCATGCAGAATATATTATGAGGTTGGAAAATGCAACATGGGTTCTGCAATGAAATGATATATTTTGAAAACCACATAAAGCCCAAAATGTCACCATTGTTCACATTCTTATTTGGAATGGATGAAAAAGCCCAAAATGTGGCATTGAAAATCACAATTTGCAAATAGCAAAAAGCCCAGACGAGATCCCATTTTTGCCAACATTTTCTACACTATCATTTTGGAAAATACACTGTCTCCTAAAACCCTTACTGTTCTAAAATCATTTAAAAGTAACAACCCAATTGGTTACTCACCCCTGACCTCAATTTGGTATGTTTTGTGATTGTCTTGAGAAGCTAAATTATGAATTAGATAGTAAGAATGTAATGAAATTGGAAAACAATAGGTATTATGAAACCTGCAAGGCACAATGTTGTTATACGTTGTTTGCAGTGTTGGAAAACACATTGTTCCATGCTAGTTTGTTATGAAGAGTTTTTTTTGGTTATGCTCAAAGAATGTAATGAAGTCCACTTTCAAATGCCAATTTGTAATGAAGAGATTTTTTTGTTATGCTCAAAGAATGTAATGAAGTCCACTTTCAATCCAAATGTCATTTCACTTTCTTCATCTAATTGGAACAAAACACCCCAATGGAAAAGAAGGTTGGATGGACAAATCACACCGATGGAAAGGCTTGATTGTCGGACGTTAACTCCAACCTGCAGTGGCTTGTCCCATCACTAGGAAAACATGTCAGCGCTAACAGGTTTTCAAAATTATATTTCAGAATGGACAAAAACCCAACAAAATGTGGCATTCGAAACCATTATTTACAAATTTAGCAAAACGAGGTGCCAAGAATGTAATGAAATTGGAAGAAAGTAGGTATTATGAAACCTACAAGGCACAGTGTTGGAAAACACACTATTCCATGTCAGTTAGCTCGTTATGAAGAGTTTTGTTTCGTTATGCTCCAAGAATGTAATGAAGTCCACTTTCAAATTTTTGAACAACTCTTTACTACAGTCCAAATGCCATTTCGCGTTCTTGATCTAACTGGAACAAATAAAATTCTTGCCTTACTTGTAGAGTTGGAAAACACACTATCTACTCTCAATTGTAGAGGGTTTTACAACACTATATGGGTTGCTTATTTCTTAACACCTTATATGGAGATAGTTTGTTTTCCAACTGCAAATAATATGAACATTTTATTTGGTCGAATGAGATGAGGAAAGTGAAATTCCATTTTGACTATACCAATCAAAAGAGAAAAAATATACAAAAATAAAATGCTCACATTGTTTGCAGTGTTGGAAAACATGTTGTCTCATCTCAGTTATTCCCTCATGAAAAGTGTTGGTTTTGTACGCTCCAAAAATGTAATGAAGTCCACCTTTATCTTTTAGAATAATTGTTTGGTGATGTAAATATGGCATTTCCCTTTTTTCATCTGATTGGAACAAATAAAATTCCCCCATCATTTGCAGTGTTGGAAAACACACTGTCTCATTTTAATTAGCTCATTATGAAATTTTTTGTTTCGTTATGCTCGAAGAATGTAATGAAGACTACTTTGAAGTTTTTGAATAACTTGTTGCTACAATACAAATTTCATTTCGCTTTCTTCATCTGATTGGAAAAAATAAAATGCTCGCATTATTTGCAGTTGGAAAACATATTGTCTCCTCTCAGTTGCAGAGGGTTTTACAACACTATATGGGTTGCTTATTTTTTAACACCTTATATGGAGACAATGTGTTTTCAAACTACAAATAATGTGAGCAATTTATTTGGTCGAATGAGATGAGGAAAGTGAAATGCCATTTTGATTGTACCAATTAGAAGAGAAAAAATAAATAGAAATAAAATGCTCACATTGTTTACAATGTTGGAAAACACACTGTCTCATCTCAATTATTCCTTCATGAAAAGTGTTGGTTTTGTATGCTTCAAAAATGTAATGAAGTCCACCTTGATCTTTTAGAAAATTGTTTGGTAACGTATATATGGAATTTCCATTTTTTCATCTGATTGGAACAAATAAAATGCTCCCATCATTTGCAGTGTTGGAAAACACATTGTCCCGTGTCAATTAGTTTGTTATGAAAAGTTTTGTTTCGTTATGCTCAAAGAATGTAATGAAGACCACTTTGAAGTTTTTGAATAACTCATTGCTACAGTCCAAATGCCACTTCACTTTCTTCATCTGATTGGAACAAATAAAATGCTCACATTATTTGCAAAGTTGGAAAACACACCGTCTCCTCTCACTTATTCCCTCATGAAAAGTTTTTGTTTCATATGCTCCAAAAAATGTAATGAATTCCACCTTCATATTTTAGAACAACTCTTTGGTGATGTAAATATGGCATTTCCCTTTTTTCATCCGATTGGAACAAATAAAATGATCATATTATTTGGAGTGTTGGAAAATACACTGTCGCATGTGACTTAGTATGTTATGAAAATATTTGTTTGAGTATTTTGGAGATAAGAAAATTTTCTATTTAGAAAACTCACTATCTTGTGTCAAAAATATTATTTAGAAAACTCACTATCCTATGTCAGTTAGTTTTGTTCGATCATTTTATTTGTTGGCAACACATATATATATACACTATGCATTATTGGAAAACATAGTGTCCCATGTCAGTTATTTTAGTGCAAGAATTTTATTTGTTCTAAATTATATTTTGCATTTATTTTTAAAATCATATGAGGAAATTGAAATCCAAATTTTAGTGTAAGGGTATGTGCAAGATCATGATGGGCCAAAAAGTGGCGATATGTAAGTGATATGATGGGCCATGTGGCTAACAACATTTTTTTTCCCCAAAATTGATGAAACAAAAAGGGTTTTTAGAGGATATTCTCAGATTTCCACCAATATAAATTATATTTTACTTTGAATTTAATAAATAATTATTATTTATTTTCTATTTGAATTACGACTAAAGTCTTGATCGATAGGATGATTGAAAAACATTTATAGCTTTCAAACAGTATTAATTTTTTTGAATCTGAAACATGTGTCACATTCTATGGTTTCCATAATATAGGATTAAAAAGAACATAATTGAATTTCATGATTTTTTGACCAAGTTGAGGTGGTTAAACATACGAGTTTTTATATTTTTTAAAAGTAATAAAAAATTCATAATTAAATATTTACTTGGAAAATAATTACAAAAAAATATG
Source organism: Sequoiadendron giganteum (assembly GCA_007115665.2). Classification (NCBI taxonomy): domain Eukaryota; kingdom Viridiplantae; phylum Streptophyta; class Pinopsida; order Cupressales; family Cupressaceae; genus Sequoiadendron; species Sequoiadendron giganteum. The sequence continues at coordinate 179,427,564 of CM021104.1, read as the reverse complement.
CATCACATCAGGACATGAGTCCTCTACTTATATCTAAAATATTATAAAAATTTATTATCATTTTATTGTGGTTAGGGTGGTCAGACAAACACCTACTTCTTATTTTTTCCCTAAAATTTAAGTACTGCTACATTAAAATTTCAAATTTTCACAAAATAGATTTATTTATTTTTTAAATAAACCTAGTAGTTTAGAAACTACATTCAATTTTCTAGAAATTATATTGTTATATATTTTTGAAATAATATAGCTAACTTATTCAAATATTTACGTCAAGTTGCCTAACTCTGATTTTCTGAATTCTCATTGCCACTTAAGGGCCTATTTTTTCCATGATGATCCTGCACATACCCGTAAGTAAGATTTGCTTTAAATTTTCAAGGTCGATGGACTTCACTACATTCTTATTGTCTACAAAACTAAAGGTTTTCATTAGACTCATGTTGTCTACATTTAATTATGTGAAACTAAAAACTTATAATTTTGCTGGGACATAAAGCACCTAAGTTGTCTTGTCCATAAAATATTTTTTAAGAAATTCCCTAACAATATTGTCCTTTTTAGAGAGAGTAACAAAATAATTTGAATAATCTTCCTCTTGAAGCACAACTCTTAATGCACTTCCAATCAATGTTGACCACAGTTTGGCTAAATTCTCTCTTTTATCTCATTGAATCAAAATTAGAAAAGCAGAGTTATCTAATGTGTGTTCATAATTAGGTGGAATGCATTAAAATTCACTTGAAGAGAAGGAATATTCAAATTCCTATGGTTTTTTTGTAAAGGATAATAAGCTAGGGAAGTTCGAGAAAAAGTTTTGATGGATAAAATAATTTCGTGCAATGTGTCGTAGGAAAGTTACAACTTATTAGTCTGGCAAGTGAGACTTATGAAGCTTTAGAACTAATAAATAAAATAGTTATTACAGTTCATAGTGTAAAATATACTGTGTTGTAGAAGTTATTCATGATAGAATTTACTTTTTCAACTCCATCCATAACAACATCTCTGAATTTCCTTGCCTGCACAGATTATCATGCAATACAAAACCTCTTCACTTTGTCCACTTGTACATTGGCATTTTCCCTTTTCTTATACTTCACATGCACCTTCCTCGACCTTTCAAGAGCATAAAGGATCTTTTTAGCTAGTACATTATATATCTCACTCATACCACTCTGCTTCTTTTCAACTGTTTTTAGAGAAGATTCATTTTTCATTCCATGCATTCTACTACTTGTTGCCTCTGATTATGCATTGCCATTTTCCCATTTGACATAGTGCACATGCTCGTTTGTAAAATTATGAAGAGGAGGAACAATCTCTTTAGTGAATACTGTTAGAGTAAAGGTCTTAACTTAATTATGTTGATTAAGTTACCTTTATTCACTTCTTAAGATTTCACATTAGTTTGCATAAAGTGACATTTAATTATTATATTAATTATTAAATATTTTCCTATTAGGGTTTTTCCTATTAGGGTTTTATTAGGGTTTGCATGATCTCCTTTTTATAAGGATTGATCCCATTGTATTTCATATCAATTCATTCTCTCATTCTATCTGATATATACATTTTCAGTTTTCAGAGAACCCTTGCTTGTTTGTCTCCATCTCTTCTTTTGTGACAGGTTATTTGCATGCAGGTGATCTTCGGGGTTTGTGAAGTTGTATTTTATCAACTCCTACAATACATTATCTATCTCATTCACTTTGGTTTGCTTCTTTTCAAGTATTTTTAGAGAAAATTCCTTTTCGATTACATACTATGTACTACCTACTAGTCGAGTTTTGCATTTCCATTTTCTGATTGTGCATATTGCACATGCACCTTCCTCAACTTCTGAATAGTAGGGAGAATCTCTTCACTCAATACATTATCGTTTATCTATCTCATTCAATATGGTTTACATAAATTTTAAAGGTAATCTTAATTACATTCTTATTGTGTACTAAACAAATCTTATTCATTACGTTCATATGGTCTATATATAACTTCATGTTGGAAAACACCGGGTGTGTAATCAAATTGAGGTGAGAGGTCACAAACCAATTGGGTTGTTACTGCGTTAATCGAAAAAGGTTTTGATTACATTCTTACTGTTTTCTAAAATTCTTGGATGGAAAACAATGGGTGTTATTAAACCTGCAACCCACATACCATTCTAAAACCCTTTACTAGTAGCAACCCAATTGATTAGTCACCCCTCACCTCAATTTGGTATGTTTTTTGTATTCCCCACTTGTATCTCCTCCCCATGCTTGTGCAAGCCACAAGGCCTAGTTTTATTGGTCACTAGGAGGTGGGAAAGCTGACCTAACAACACCATTAACTCCTACCTACATTTTCTAGACGTTTGGTCCTGTCTACTGATTTCATCACTTGTATCCCCCATTTGGCGGGCCCAACACTATGACGTCTCATCATGTTATGTATGTTTCTATTCATGGTTTCATGTGTTTTTGTATGTACATAGGTACGTTTTGTGCAGAGATTAGTTGCATCCCACTACATTCTTACTGTGTACTAAATAATTTTTTTTCATTACGTTCTTACTATCTATATATAACTACATGTTGGAAAAGACTAGGTGTGTAATGAAATCGATTTGAGGGGTGTCAAACCAATTGGGTTGTTACTGCATTGATCATAAAAGGTCTTGAATACATTCTTACCATTTTCTAAAATTATAGGTTTGGAAATGTTGGGTGTAATACAAGTTGCAACCCACATGCTGTTCTAAAACCATTTACAAGTACCAACCTAATTACTTACCCTCACCTCAATTTGGTAAGTTTTGTGGCTTCCCCATGTGCAACTCCTCCCTATGCTCTTCACCCTTTAGGTTTGAGCATGAAGATTGAAACACAGAGTGTTATCCAACGTGTAATTATTTTGTGCATTATCATATTTAACCAATTTGATCACCTGCTATTTGTTGGTCAATCAAGGTGATCACCAAGGTTTTCATTGAATTTTTAACCCTTATTCTTGAATAGCCAATGCACACTGTGCTTTGCAACCAATGTGTCTTGCAATAATCTATATTTTTTTTAGTTATCTGTACAAGTAATGAAATAAATAAAAGTTTGATAGTGGTGCATGGTGTCTTTCTTGTGTGTCTTGTCTTCCTTTATTGATTATGCAAGTGATGGCATCTTTCATATGCCAACAAATATGAGTTTGAGATATATCTGAATGAACGTTCAGTGCTTCATAGTTCTAGTAGAATGGAAAAATGGTAGATATAATTTTGTTGATATATATACTAGTGTTAGTGATAGGTTAAATTTGAAATTAAATTCCCATTGTATAGATTAATATGTTTGTTTATTATCTATACAAGCTGGCATGTTGCAGTCAGCACAACATATAATCCAATATCAGTGAAGTTTGGAATGAAGTGAATTCTTTGTAGCACCAAATGCCTTTAATTTGCTAATTTAATCTATCACTAACACTTGTATTTCTTCCAGGTGGTTGATATACATGTAAGGAAAATTGAACAAAAGAAGGGTAGGTGGATTGAGAAGGACTCTTTAGGAGACATGAAGCTTCTACACTAAATACAGGCGATTCTAGCTGTTATAGCTTGAATCACAAGTGTACTAGATAGTTAAATTTCTAAAATTGATTTTGCATTTAGAAGTTCTAATTTAAATATGGATGGGATGATTATTGTGGGGAATGCAAATAATTTGCACTTTAATTTAAATAAAATAAACGTTACATTATTGTGTGTGTATTATATCCAAAAAAATTACATGAATCATGTTTCCTCATTGAAGTGTGAGTGTTGCATAGGAAATATTTAAAGCATCAGTGAAGGGTGATACTGCATCCTTTGAATTATCCTTCTCATAATTGATTTGTGTTAATTTTAGGATGATTTCTGCAACACTACATCGGTATCATTTATCTCCTAAAATAGAACAGGAACCTTTGGATCCTTGGTAATTAGATCAGATATATTTCAAAAAGAACATATATATCTCATAAGGTTGTGAATAAGGAACATTGTTATTGTAGTTGTTTTTACTCAGTATAATATACCATACAAACTGCAAAGGCGAGGCCATAATAACACAAAAATGGCCATTAGGCTTCCCAAATTTTGTAATGGAATTTTTGTTCTATAACACAATGCAAAATTTCAGAAAACACAATGTGTTTTGCAATGTAGAAGCCTCTTTACAAATATGAGTTTTCCTTGTTGCCATTTTGGAGGTTTAGAAACACAATGTGTTGTCAATCACGTGTAGATGCGTATGCCAAAAATATGAACCTATGTACATACAAAAAGCACATAAAACCATAAATAAAAACATACATAACAACATACATGTCCACAAAAAGTGACGAAATCGGCAAACGGAACCAAACGTCCGTCGATTTTCATGCATCATCAGGTCGATTTTCATGCCTCCTTTCGATCGATAAATATAGGTTCCTCAGCTTGCCCGTGAAGTTTTTCTTTCATCCACTTTTTTCGGCACTAGAAAATTAGAGGCAGACTGATGTGTGTGTTTTTGGTTTGGAGAAAGAAGGGGAAAAACATGACGAGTTTCCAGTCTACACATTGAAAGTTGAAGGTTGGAGTGCATGTGGAGGAGTTGGAGGAGAAAACTGACCAAATTGAGGTGAGGTTTACTAACCAATAGTGTTGCAGAGGGTTTTACAACACTATTTGGGTTGCTTATTTGTTAACACCTAGGGTTTTCCAACATGAATTGTTGCAATACAAAATGAAGTGTGTACTATGAAGAACACTATGTATTGATGGTTCATAGAGTTCCCCTTAAATGAGAGATGTGCTATCTAATAAAATAGAACACCATCTATACGTTTGTATATTTGCATTTCAATACAAAGGTTGGGTATAAGTAAAGGCAAGCTTTAAAACACGTCGTGTTTTCCAATATGCACTACACAATCTTCACCACTTTCAACAAGTTTATTCATTATTGGAAATAACGGCAAGAAATTGGTGTTCTTTCTATTTCTAATGCACACCTACATATACGAGTTTAAAAACCATAAGGGATTGGGTATGTTGTGATGTGGAGGTTGACAAATGCAATGTGTTATGAAGCATGCAAATTGTTATATACTTGAAATTTAAACACAACAATGGAAGGTGTGATTTTGAAGACATTCATACTGTTTTGTAACATTCAATGTTGCAAAACTATACGTGTTAAGAAGCAAGCAACCCACTCTGAGAAAAATCCTTACATTTAAACAAGGAGATTCAAACAACTGAAAACCCACATTGTGTTTTCCAAGATATAACTATTTTGTGCACTTTTTTTTTCAATCATCTAAAATTTTAACACAACAATGGAAGGTGTGATTTTGAACACATTCATACTATTTTGCAATATTCCATGTTGCAAAACTGTAGGTGTTAAGAAGTAAGCAACCCACTGTGAGACAACCCTTTACATTTAAAGAAGGAGATTCAAATAACTGAAAACCACCACCGTGTTTTCCAAATTACAATTATTTTGTACACTTGTTTTTTCAATCATGCGAAATTTAAATGCATTTTTTTCCCAAATTAAAAGTCCTTATAAATTTTGAAAGGGTTTTTCAATACATTTAGACTATCTATATTATAAAATATTTTGAAGACATTGTTTATGTTTTGTAAAAGTGCCTATTAGAAAACCCTAGGTGTTAAGAAACCTACAATGCAGTGTTGTAGAAACCTCTACAACTAAGAGGAGACTGTTTGTTTTCTAACACTGGAAATAATGCGAGCATTTTATTTGTTCCATTTAGATGAAGAAAGTGAAATGATATTTGGACTGCAGCAAAGAGCTATGCAAAAATTTGAAAGTGGACTTCATTACATTCTTGCAACATAACGAAACAAAACTCTTCATAATGAACTAACTGACATGGGATAGTGTGTTTTCCAACATTGCAAACAATGTATAACAACACCATGCATTGTAGGTTTTATAATACCTACTGTTTTCCAATTTCATTACATTCTTGGCACCTCATTTTGCTATTTGAAAATAATGGATTCGAATGCCACATTTTTTTGGGTTTTGTCCATTCCAAAATATGATTTTGAAACCCTGTCAGCACTGACACATTTTCCCAGCGATGAGACAAGCAATGACAAGTTGAAGTTAATGTCTAACTGTCAAGTCTTTCTGTTGGTGCAATTTATCCATTTGACCATCTTTTGCATTAGGGCATTTTGTTCCAAATTATGTGCATTGTGATAACAACAATATTCATGCCTTCAAATTATTATAATAATTTTCTCAAAACTTTAAATATTGTAACAACTTGTATGTGCCAACATATCATTGTTAAATTTCAGCCTAAGATTGGCATTTGTCAGGATTACTCCTCTTCTCTTAGATGAAAATTAGCTTTGATAGATTCCAACTCTTAATGATTTTCATTTATCCCTTTGATTCCTTTAGTTGTAGAAAAAATAAATGTGGATTAACCTCTTAAACTTACAACCCTTAAATGAATATATTTTGTGAATGTTGTAGCAACAATTTCAGCTATGAAGTAACATTATATCTTGAGAATTTCATAAAACATACACAACAGATAATACTCACAACCCATATGTTTTATTTCTGCCAATCAAGATGGTAACACAGATACAAAACCTCCACAAACCCAACTAGGAAGTATCTCTTACAAACTTTCCAGTTATCCACCTTTACAAATTTACAAAATTTAGAAAATTTTCACCTAAAAAGTCACCATGAACATCCACTTTCTTTGCCTCAACAAAATTGATGCAGTTCCTTGGAGAATTATCTTCAACATCACCTATGGACGTCCTCTTGATGACCTACAAAAATCAGAAATAGACTTGAGCTCTTCTCTTGTTTTTCAATCCTTCTTTGGAGCCAAACTTCCATCTACTTATAATATCTCCTTTGCCAAGTTCCATCTTCCTCTTTTGGGCCCCAATGACTCTTGGTATTCATATTCTTTCTTGGTGGTATCCAACTTGGAGAAAGATGAATCTTAGGCTTCCTTTGTTTCTTTCCTTCATGACTTGGGTTATTTGAAGTCTCTTCATTGTCCAATCTTTGTCTTCTAGCATGTAGGTGACTAGGATTTTGTCCTTATGAAATTTTCCTTGTCTTTTCCTTGGAGTGTAGGAGAATTAAAATATTTATTTTATTTACTCCAAATTTGATTAGAAACCTACAAGAAAAACAAATGGGTTAAATAAATAAAATATGTATGCAAGATTACTTTTGAGCCCAGATGCTCCTGCATCATACACCCAAGGCAAAAAGAAACTCAAGTCCACTTGAGTGCATGTCTTTTCTCTCTTCCTGGTCTTCCAATTCTTCTACAACTTGTCCTTATGCTCCACATCTAAGCTCCTTAAAAAAATTGCATATTCTTCATCTAACCTTCTTTCTCTTCTTTCTATAAAATAAATTTTCTAAATCTTTACCCAAGGCTAAACTCATACTCTCACTCTTTCTTGAAGACATTTCCTGCGCACACATACACATCAACCACAAAACTTGCACAATCTTGTTTCATAATTTGAAATAATCACACACTTCCATATCTAGTGAATCCCACAACTATCCTCTACCCAAAAAAGACTCTAGAAGATGCAGGGTGGGTGCATGGAAATGGGTCGCCATTTCGTGGACACCTTTAAAAAGAAAATTTGAAAAGACATTTAACGCGAGCACACTATTGCTTGTTAAAAGCAAAAATAAAGTGAAAATCTATCATTTGTATTTCGACTATTTTTTTCTTGCAGCCGCAGTCAGGATTTCCATAATTTCGCGCTCGTGTTCTAGTAGGAGCAATTCAACAATTTTATTCACCAACATTTTCTATTTCTTCGCAACGATGTCACCACAACGAGGAGGAGGTGTGAGAGGTAAGGATTATGTGGTTTTTGTTTTGAATTAGTTAGTTTTAGGTTGAATTTGATATATATTTGTTTGAATTTTTAGGAGATGCAAATCAACCTGCAAACCCTCAAGATCCTCAACAGGAAAACCAACCAAATCCTCAAGATCAAAATTAACCACAACAACAACCTCGTCCACCAATCACTCAACCCCCTCCTGGCACTCAACAAAATTTAATGAGTGAAATTTAAAACAACAAAAGGAAAATTGAGGATTTGATCAGTAGATTGAGTGATCCAAATGGTTCAACCGTAGAAAGAATGACCCTAGAAAACTCATTGAAAGATATGTTAAAAAATGTAGATTCAATTAGCAAACAAATAACTGGATGGCAAGATAGGAGGCAGGCAGATAGGGATTATTATGCAAATAAACTATCATACAAAGATGTAAAGGATTTAAAAATTACAAAAGGTGATTTGTGCTCATTATTCACCGACCCACGCACAAATCAAAATCTTACCCTCAATACGAAGAGGTTTCCTATCCATTGGTGCCACCACCAATAGATTACAGACCAATTTTATGATAGGTGGTACATGGTCTTCGATTACCCACTGTGCAACAATTGTGAGGTCCTGCAATATTTCCTTAGAAAACTATACAATGAGTTCATATTGAAAAAAATTCCAAATTATTTTGATATGAGGGGTTTCTAGGGGAGTGGTAGGGGGTCAACTCAGGATAGACTTGGTGCACACCCGAATCCTACATGGCAAGGTAGACGAGCTCTCGCTAGGCCACCTCATGAGCACGTTGTTATGCCATTCGTCGTGGAGGAAAGTGCTAACGTAGAGACATTGCAGGTGATCAACACTTTGACCCAAAGTGTCATCCATCATACTAGCCCTATTCTACAGTGCCATCCAGGGGAGTCTTCGAGTGGTGGCCCTCGAACACATGTGTGTCAATCTAGTGGGGCTACTTGTTCATATGACCCCACCGACACTTAGGGGACTAATACACAGGATCCGTTTGCAGCTATGGAGATGGAGAGGGCAGCTAACATTTTGCATTAGGCCTATGGCATTGATAGTTAGGTAAAAGTTAGTGCATGTTCATTGAATTTAATTTATTAAATTTCGATTTTGAAATGCAAGATTAACTAAAAATGTTCTATGATTTTAATAAAATTGCAGGGGCACAGAGTTGAGGTTGGATACATCGTCCCTCCACCAACTTCTTTCTGTAGTACACCTATTGCTAGGGTATGCAACTAGTAAAAAATTATAAATTTATTGCATGTTAATAGCATTGTTTTACGAATGGTAATTTAATATGCCATTTTGGATGTTGAACAGACTAATATTGGAGGTTTTGATGAAACACTTCCCAATGGCAGTGGATTTACTCAAACCTACATAGAGGTAACAGAATAAAGAGTTTAACTAATGAATCAAATACTTAATATATTTGTGTAGTTTATATGCACATTGTTGATTACATTGAATAATTTATTATTTTATTTCCAGTTGTTGCAAGATGAAACACCTCTGAATGTGACGAGGGAAATGGATATTGGTGTGACATCTGCTATACAATCCTCGATGGCTCTAACAAGAGAGGTATGAGGAAAATTAGTAAAATTTTAATTTATATTTGTTGTTATAGATGTTAGTTAGTGAAAAATCAAGCCATTATTGATTCACATAGTTTAATTTCTATTTGTATGGTTTATACAGGGCTTGAGCACACCTGAACATGGGTGTGAGAATATTTCTAGATCGTGAGATGGCAGTAAGTGATTATTTTTTCAAATATATCATTTTTTATAATGTAATTTCTATATATTCATGTCTTTACTTCTTATTGTAATAGTTAAAAATTCACCATGAACTAAACCCTAGGAGGAGCAACAAGAGCACTCCTCAAATGCAGCAAAAATGAGTGACAGACCTATTTCCATCCGATCGAAAAGGAAAGGGAAAGATTTTATTTCCAGGGCATGGAGAGCAATGACTTTTGATTCCAGAGCCCTTTGTTGTATGCCTACATGGTAGTTTTGTACATATTTTTTATTGGACATATTTGACATTGTATGCCTATATGGGATTCTCGTAAGCCTATATGGCTGTTTTGTACATATATTTCATACTTATATCGACATATATTGATGTATGCCTACATGGCTATTTAGTTAATACAAATATCTTTTATCGATGCTTGTTCATATTTGCATTCTAAATTGATGGTTCAACAGATATGAGTTACATGTATTCAAGTGTATACTTTACAACTTACATTTATACTTTTTGACTTACGTGCGTTGGAATGTATATTTTGTGGCTTACGTGTTTTCATCCGTATACCTTGTATTCATGCATATACTTTGTATTAATTTTTTTATACTATGTATTTGTGTGTATACTTTTTGAGGCTTACGTGTTTTTGAGTACTTGTGCTTCCCTTATTGACATGTACATGCTTGAATTATTCATGTGTATAATTATTAATTGGTTAGCCCTAGCATTGATCATTGTTGTCCTTCATGGTTTGTATTGAATATTAATTGATTGATGCTAATCAACTTTATCTAAAAGATTCATAAAAGGATTCCAATACGTTCTTGATGTATCATTATCAAAAGATTTATATGTCAACTTTTTGCAATATTATTTCTTGTATATGAAATAGAATCGGGAGAAAGCACGTTATAATTTATAATACAAATGAGAAATGGACTCAACGTTGTCCTAGACCCCCGAATAGGTCTATTTAACAAATAAACACGCTCTCAATCACTCTTAAAATTGCAAAGCACCATTGGTGATGCAAAGTGGCTCAACCAAGTTGTGATTTGACATAGCTTCTCTCAAATATGCCCACTAAGACTCCAACATTCACTTGACTCAACGATAAGAACTATCCTATTCCTTTATGGTTTTGCACCAAACCACCGCCAAAAGAAAGAAAACTCAGCCCTCTTTCAATCCATGTCAGCCTTGGGACCGTACAGGAAGCTGGAGGTCGTACCAAGTATGGGATCAACAAGTTTGTATCAAAAATCTAAAAACAGAGAACAATGTGAATAATTCTTATTAGATCTTCTCCAAAAGTTCATCAAAAACCTCCATTCGAGCTTCTCAAGGCTCTACATAGTGTTTTACACCCTTCTCTAACTAATCCACACCCTCAACTAACTAAAAACCAACTTTCAAAAACAAGTAACCGTTGCATTTTAAATTTGTTGCTTTAAGCAACTTACAAATTTGTAACTTCAGACTCCTCCAACCTAATGAGTACATATAATGACATCTAAACCCACACAAATGGCTTAAAAATAGCCTTATTACAATGAAAAATCTCCATTCTTTCACAATCATATACAAATTCACAAATTTTCCTTCAAAGGCTACAAAGACAACTTCTAGTGCAAGATTGAAATTTTCACATTTTTTATCACTAGACCTAAAAATCACCCTAAAACATACCTAATGGTCTTAATTGACCTTATTCAATACAGAGCATGCTCAAAATACCCACAACAACCTATTGACCAACCTATTGACCATTATATAATCACTAAAACCACTGAATTAGACCTTCTTCACCAAATGGAGGAACTAGGTGCTCTACACTAATGATCATACTCTTTTTGTGTGAAATACTCAGACTTCTCAACCATCATTTGTATGTTTCTCTTTTCCAGTGTTTTGCATGCCATGATAAGGGATCAAACCGGTTGAATGCAAGTTAGATCAATTCCAAGTGTTTGGGTGCGAAAGAGAACCATGCCTAGCGTAAAACTACCTATTGGGATGTGTTGGAGCAGTTAGTTTGGTCACATGAATTGAAAAATTAAAGTTGCACCACTTTGCATAGCTTGAATTTGACACTTTTTCCATCAAGTGAAAATCTATTGCCACGAGAAAACCACTCCAAGATAGCCAAAACTAAGGGAGGTTTTTGTATAGGGGCCCAACGCAATCCTGGAGGATTAGACGAGAAGTTTCTAAGCATCATGGTATCCGAGTAATAGCATGCTAAAGTTTGCAGCCATTTTGCACTTTGGGCCCTTGAGGGATTGATCCGGTGGAACATAGCTCAGAGAAATTCCATGTGTTTCGGTGCAAAATATGACCATGCCTAGCGTAAAAATACCTATTCGGATGTGTTGGAATAGTCTGCTTGGTCACACAAGTTGCAGAACAAAATTTGCACCACTTTGCAACTTTGCATTGCTTGCATTTGATGCTTTTTCCATCAAGTGAAAATCCGCCACCATGGGAAAACTACTCTAGGATATCCAAAACCGAGAGAGGTTTTTGTAGAGGGGCCCAATACAATCCTATAGGATCAGATGAGAAGTTCCTAAGCATCACGGTATCCAAGTAATAACATGCTGAAGTTTGCAGCCATTTTGCACTTTGGACCTTTAAGGGATCGATATGGTGGAACGTAGCTTGGAGCAATTCCGCATGTTTCGGTCCGAAAAAAGACCACGCCTACCATAAAAATACCTATTTGGACACATTGGAGTAGTTATTTTGGTCACACAAGTTGCTGAGCGAAAGTTGCACCACTTTGGAACTTTGCGCAACTTGAATTTGACACTTGTTCCATCAAGTGAAAATCCGCCGCCATGGCAAAACCACTCCAAGATAGCCAAAACCGAGAGAGGTTTTTGTAGAGGGGCCCAATGCAGTCCTGTAGGATCAAACGAGAAATTTCTAAGTGAAAGGGAATAAGTTTTATTGGGTTTGTGTTGCTGCCCCTGTAGATTTTGATGGAAAAGGGCATGAAAAATGAGGTTTCACCCTAGGGTTTAATAAAATATTGCATGTAGAGGTTGGGTGATTGTATTTTGAGTTTTTGCAGGGGATTTTAAGAAGGTTTAAGGTGGTGGCATGTTCTGGTAAGGTGTGGAACCATTCCTTTCAATAAACCCTCCTTATACTACCATAAAATAAGGGTTTTGGTTTGGCATGGTGGAGTGAATTTGTCCTCAAACAAATTGCGGATTTGAGGGTTTGGATACATGATAATTGCATGATTTCTTGAACTCCCCTACACAAATAAACACACACATACCTAAAAAATCCTAATTCAACCTTACATGCTTTATATCATTTCTCTACTCACCTAATGACCTCTTTGAGACTTTGAATACATTACATATGGCCTCTACATGACCTTTTTCACATTGTTTACATTTCAAAATTCAAATTTTGCAAATTTGCCTATTGAAGGCATTTACAGAACAAGGTGCTACTACACCAAACATGAACACCAAAATTACAATATTTGAGTAAATCTCATTATGTAAGTAAATATCATTACAAAGCCTTAGGCAATTCATTCTCACGGATCTTTTACAATGTCACTCATACATTCGGGATTCTCTTTAAATGTCTACATCATAGGTGCTCATTATGAGGTTAACTTCAATTAAGTAACTTGAGATTCCCTCGCTAAGCTTCACACACTCTTTTATAATGGCTTAAAATCAAAATTGAGATTTGTCAAGATCTTCAAAATAAGGATGTTGCATTGCTTTTTTGGCTGAGATTCTCTTTGATGGGTCATAAATCAACATTTTCTGCAATGAGAGATCAATCAATTTTTAGTAGTTTAATTACAAATACACAAAGTAAAAGAGAAAAAGAAAGAGCATCCAACATGGAGATGAAATAAAAATAGATGGAAGGCACTAATAGATAGGCATACAAATATCACAACTCAGTCACTCCTGGTCATACATCTTCACTGGGAATTCCAACATACCTATTGCACACAACACCTCTCATGAATAAAGTAAGTTGAAATTTCAGATGCTCTTATAATGTCTACATCATAGCTGCTCATTATAAGGTTAAATTCAAATCAATAACTTGAAATTCCCTCACCAAGCTTTACACACACTTTTCTAATGGCTTAAAATCATGATTGAGATTTGTCAAGATCACCAAAATAAGGATGTTGCATTGATTTTATGGCCGACATTCTCCTGGATGGCTCATATATCTACATTTTTTGCAAGGAGACACCAATCACTGTTTAGTATGTTACTTACAAATACACAAAGTAAAAGAAGATGATAGCATTGGAATCAAACAAATTAATGTGCATAAAAGTATAAATTAATAAGAACCAATGTGCATATACTTACAAATTAATCCAATGAACCATCTGGGTATGCTCTACTCTTTATTGTGTCAAGTATTGCCTCATGGTTAGACTCACGAACCTTCCACAAGGTCTTGTTCAAAGGTCTACCCCCATACTTGTTCAAACGAACATTGGATGCCACGACAAGGTTTGAGTAATGAAGAATCTTAAGATGCATGTCAAAGTACTGAAATAGCCAATGTTTAACACTTGAATGTGGGTACCTTCTAAGCCATGTTCCAGTAACCACAATTGAGCCTATAGGGTATTCGATGTTTTCTCCATCTATAACTGGGGCCTCCAATTTCTTTTTGGTCTCAACACAATGACACAAGTAATAGTTTGTTCCCTCTTCATTGTCTTCATCTACAATAACTGCATAAACATGCCCTGCATTGATATGTGCATAAAATATCTTGAAATTTGTCAACATTATGAATACAGTACAAAGTAAGATAACGATATGGAATTTCAACAACTAAGAAAGTAGATATATCACCTGGCTAACCTAGATCTGATACGTGGTCAAAGTTGACCAATGCTTCCATCTGCGTCAGTTCCAATGTCATCAGAGGGCGATACATGTGAAGTTGGCTAAGATAACTTATCAACCATTTGTCAACCCACTCCCCTAACTCACAATCATTATAGGCTTGCATTGTACATGAAGAGAAAAAGCATGCCATCTTTCGTGTATCGATACTCCATGAACCTGCATTTGAGCTAAGGAAAGAGTATACCTCACTCAATCCTGTTAGTGTACATTAGTCTTCATATGGTGCAATGTTAATATCATCCATCAAACAAAAAATTTATGAACTGAAGATGTACCTTCATTACCTAGACCCATCAAAGCATTACACCACTCAACGATTGATTTTGCATCTGTCAACTTTGCACTATCTTTATACTTTAACTCTTCTCATGCTAATTCTCTTTTCACACATGCTCCTTCACCATCATGCTCCCCCTTTCCATGTATGACCTCACAAAAGTTCCACATATGTTGAACACATGTAATGACATGCATCCTGCACAACTATTAGAACATGCGCGAATTCTGAACTATCCTGCACAATTATCAAACCATATTATATGTCAGTCGTATGCTATGCCCCTCTGAGCCAAACCATTGTGGAACATATATAGC
Organism: Sequoiadendron giganteum; assembly: GCA_007115665.2. Taxonomy (NCBI): domain Eukaryota; kingdom Viridiplantae; phylum Streptophyta; class Pinopsida; order Cupressales; family Cupressaceae; genus Sequoiadendron; species Sequoiadendron giganteum. The sequence continues at coordinate 179,412,375 of CM021104.1, read as the reverse complement.
ACCCTTGCACAAACTCTGGAGAATGCATGTGATCATCACTAATTTAAAATTGGTACTCCCTCAATACCTTCCTTTGGTCATCTGTACTATCAGATGCATGAATGAATTCTATGTGCACAAATATTGAAACTTGTGTGGAGTTGTAATACTGTGACTAAACCTCACGTTGTGGTTGTAGAGTATATTTCTCCACAAATTCAACCATTGATACTATGCTTCCAGCTAGAAAGGTGTCCTTGCATAGCTTGAATTGCATGTCCAACCATCGAGCTCTATGGGTATGCATTGCATACTCGAGCAATATATTGTCATGAAATGTGGACATAAACTGGAACACTAGAATCTTCTCAATATTCAAATCACACCTTTTTTCTTGAGACCCATCTTTTGTAGCATAAGCCACTGTTTTATACTTTCTGAAATCTACTAGTTTTTGTCCCACCTCATCTGTGCTTTCGATATGTTGACATACTAGCATATGCTGGAAGCCACCGCAACGCTCGCATGAACCATCCAAGCATGTTGTCCTGTAGAATATCTGGCCATCCTCTATTTCACATAATATTTTTGATAAGAAATCTCTTGAATGTTTTGGTGGGGCTTCTATGCCATAATCCTGCAAAACATTGTTAGTATGGAAATCTAAACATAAAGAACGATAAACATTAGAATGGTTAGAAAATTCAATATGTAGTCTACAACAAGTAGTGCATGTGTGAGAAGAAGAGAGTGGGAGAAAGATAGAGGGGGAGGGAGAGAGGGGGAGAGTGGGAGAAAGAGAGAGTGGGAGAGAAAGAGGGAGAGAGGGAAAGAGGTGGGAGAGAGAGGAGAGGGAGAGGGAGAGGAGAGGGAGAGAGAGAGAGAGTGGAAGAGTGTGGGAGAGGGAGAGAAAGAGAGAGTGGGAGAGAAGAGAGAGTAGGGAGAGGAGAGGAGAGGAGGGAGAGAGAGGAGAGAGGAGGAGGGAGGAGAGGGAGAGAGAGATAGTGGGAGAGATGGAGATAGAGAGGGAGGGAGAGAGTGGGAGAAGGGGAGAGTGGGAGAAAGATAGAGTGGGAGAGAGAGAGGGGGAATAGTGGTAGAAAGAGAGAGTGGGAGAGAAAGAGGGAGAGAGGGAGGGAGAGGGAGTGGGAGAGAGTGGGAGAGTGGGAGAAGGGGAGAGTGGGAGAAAGATAAATAGGGAGGGAGAGAGGGTGAGAGTGGGAGATAAAGAGGGAGAGAGGGACAGAGAGGGAGAGGGGGAGAAAGAGATAGTGGGAGAGATGAAGATATAGAGGGAGGGAGAGACAAACTGAGAGAGAGAGAGGGAAGAGGGTTAAGAGTTAAGGGTTTAATGGTTAAGGGTGTAAATGGTTAAGAGATAGAGGGTAGATGGAGAGAGTGGGAGAGATAGATACCCTTATACCATCCTAATACCTCAACCCTCAACCCTCAACCCTTAAACCCTAATAACTCAACCCCTATACCCTCTTAATCCCTCAACGCTCAACCCTTCAACCCTAATCCCTTTATCCCTATACCCTCTTAATACTTTAACCCTCAACCCTTAAACCCTAATCCCCTAGCCCCTATACCCTATTAATCCCTCAAACCTCAACCCTCAACCCTCAACCCTCAACCCTTAAACCATAATCCTTCAACCCCTATACCCTCTTAATCCCTCAACCCTTCACCCTAATCCCTCTACCCCTACCCTCTTAATCCATCAACCCTCAACCCTCAACCCTTAAACCCTAATCCCTCAACCCCTATACCCTCTTAATCAACCCTCAACCCTTTAAACCCTAATCCCTCAACCCCTATACCCTCTTAATCCCTCAACCCTCAACCCAACCCTTAAACCCTAATCCCTCAACCCCTTAATACCCTCTTAATCCCTCAACCCTCAACCCTTAAACCCTAATCCCTCAACCCTATACCCCTTAATCCCTCAACCCCCTAATCCCTCAACCCCTATACCCCCTCTACCCTCAATGTCCCTCAATCCCTCAACCCCCTCAAACCCTTAAACCCCTCAACCCCTATACCCTCCATCAGCCCTCAACCCTGAATCCCTCCTTACCCTCTTAATCTCCCTCAACCCTCACCCTCAACCCTTAAACCCTAATCCTCAACCTCTATCCCTCTTAATCCCTCAACCTCTCCTCAACCCTTCAACCCTAATCCATCTACCCCTATACCCTCTTAATCCTCAACCCTCAACCCTCAACCCTTAAAGCCTTAATCCCTCCCTATACCCTCTTAATCCCTCACCCTCAACCCTCACCTGCAACCCTTAAACCCTAATCCCTCAACCCCTATACCCTCTTAATCCCTCAACCCTCAATGCTCAATCCTCAACCCTTCAACCCTTAACCCTTGAACCCTAATCCCTCTACCCCTATACCCTCTTAATCCCTCAACCCTCAACCCTTAAACCCTAATCCCTCAACCCTCAACCCTCAACCCTTAAACCTTAATCCCTCAACCCTCAATGCTCAACCCTCAGCCCTAATCCCTCTACCCCTATACCCTCTTAATCCTTGAACCCTCAACCCTCAACCCTTAAACCCTAATCCCTCAACCCCTATACCCTCTTGATCCCTCAACCCTCAACCCTCAACCCTTAAACCCTAATCCATCAACCCCTATACCCTCTTAATCCCTCAACCCTCAACCCTCAACCCTTAAACCCTAATCCCTCAATTCCTATACCCTCTTAATCCCTCAACCCTCAATGCTCAACCCTCAACCCTTCAAACCTAATCCCTCTACTCCTATACCCTCTTAATACCTCAACCCTCAACCCTTCAACCCTAATCCCTCAATCCCTATACCCTCTTAATCCCTCAACCCTCAACCCTTAAACCATAATCCCTCAACCCCTATACCCTCTTCATTCCATAACCCTCAACCCTCAACCCTTAAACCCTAATCCCTAATCCCTCAAGCCTTATACCCTCTACCCTATAACCTCTTAATCCCTCAACCCTAAACCCTAAACCCTTAAACCCTAACCCGTAAACCCTCTACCCTCTATCGTCAATCCTCTACCCTCTACCATCAATCCTAATCCCCCAACCCTTAAACCCACTTAGTAAACTCTCTACCCTAATCCCTCAACCCTCTTGACCCTTAAACCCTCAACCCTTAAACTCTGAAACACTCAACCCTAAATCCTCGACCCTCAACCATCAACCCTTAAACCCTAAACTCTTAAACCCTCTACCCTCTACCCTCAACCCAATATTCTCTACCCTAAACCCTAATCCCTCAACCCTTAGACCATGAAATCCAAGAAAAATCTCTACCCTAATCCCTAAACCCTTAACCCTTAATCTCTCAACCCCTATAACCTCTACCCTATATATTGGACCCTCAACCCTAATCCATCGACCCTATACCTTAAACCCTCAATCTTAAACCCTAAACCCTAAACCCTTAAACCCTGTACCCTGTACCCTTTACCCTATACATAAAACATTCAACCCTCAATTCTCAACCCTCAACCATAAATCCCTCAACCCTCAATCCTTAAACCCTAAACCCTTTACCCCTATACCCTCTACCCCTTACATTGGACTCTGAACCTAATCCTTCAACCATATACCCTCAAACCTATACCCTAAACCCTCAAACATATGCCCTAAACCCTTTACCCTCAAAAAAGTAAACCCTTACCCATAAAACCTTAACCCCAAACCCTTCAACCCTAAACCCTTAAACCTTCTACCCTATACCCTCAACCAAATACCCTCTACCATCGACCCTATTCCCTCAACCCTCAAACCTTAAACCCTAATACCTTAGAAACCATCAACCCTATAGGTCGTGCACCCTAATCCATCAAACCTATACACTCAACTCCTATCAATTTCTCTCTATCTATACATCTCACCTCTCCCTCCCTCCCTCCCTCCTACCCTCTCTAATTGTCTCTATCTATCATCTCCCTCTTTCTATGTACCTCTCGTTCAATCTATCCCTACCACCCTCTCTCACTCCCTCTATCCATCTCTCTTTATGTCCCTCCCACTCTATCCCACTCTCTCCCACTCCCTCTCTCTCCCTCTCTCTCTCATGTCTCTCCCTCCCACCCCCTCTCTCTCTCTCAGGTCTCTCCCTTTGGGAACCTACCTAGGTAACTCTTTCTTTGTCTCTCTCCCCTCTCTCTATCTATCCCTCCAACCCTACCTAGATAAGTCCCTCTCACTCCACCCCCTATTTCTCTACCTCTATCAGGTTACTCCCTCCCATACCCTCTCCCTCTCTCAGGTCTCTCACTCACACTCCCTCTCTCTCCCACTCCCTCTCACTACCTATCTATCAAGTCTCTCCCTCTCACCCCCCTCACACTCTCAAGTATCTCCCTTTGGCACCCTACCTGCATAACTCTCTCTTGCTCTTTGTCTCTCTCTCTCTCCCCCCCCCCTCTCTCTCCCTCTCTCTCAATTCTCTCTCTCCACCCCTCTCTCTCTCCCTCCCTTTATCCCTCCCACCCTACCTAGCTAAGTCCCTCTCACTCCAACCCCTTCTCTCCCACTCCCCCTCTCTTAAACTCTCACTTCCACCCCCTCTCCATCTCTCCAGACTCTCTCTCTCTCTCTAAATGCTCCCTCCGTCTAAAGACATGCATAAATACATACATACAAGCATAATACATATGTACATATAATCTTACATCCATAAAAGCATACACACATACATGTGTAGATACAATCTTACATACAATATACATGCATTGATACATACAGGCATACGCACATACATACATGACATACAAGCATACATGTACATAAAAAAATACAAATATATAAGCATACATTCAATATATTAGCATTTAACATTAAGGAAGACATAACACGAGCTTGTTATAATGTGCTTGTGTTATGTCTTAGTTGACATGTTTCCCGCAAAAGCAAAAACCATGTCAAAACTGAGATATAACACAAGCGCGTTATCTTGCTTTGGTAATTACCGAGCCTTAGGCTTGGTATTTTCCTTGGAATACCAACCCAAAGGCTTGGAGGGCATTCCCAACGACCAGAGATGTGTTTTTAAAATATCTACCATATTTGACATAATCGAGTTTGTGCTCAACATCAGGATTGCACGTGGTTCAATATCAAAAAAATCGAACACATGGGTAATATTGGGTTCTCTCTTAGCTATCCAACGATATAATTTTTTTCACTTTCTAAAAATGTTAAGCCTTTCATCCATAATTTATTTTATTTGTATGTCTTTTTTTTGCCAAAAAGTAGTGTTTGGTATTTTTTCGTTATAAATTAACCGTTCATCGATTTTTCAAATAAATTACATTTTTAGAAACTAGAATCCATTCTACAATTTTTTATTTTTAAAAAAAAAAATTCAATTAGTTTCCAAAATTTTTAGGGGTAGCACGGCTAAAATTCATTTTTTTTCAGGAAATGTCCACTTCAAAAATTAGTAAAAAATCAAATATTGATTAAAAAATTATCAAAAAAATTGTGCATCAACTACATACTATTAGCTAACTTCTAACTATTGCGATTTTAAAAATACTAAAAATAAGTTAACTGTACGAGGGTCGTACAAGAGTTGCTATGTTATGTTTTTCTGACAAAAACAACACCAATTTGTGTACATCCCTCTTTTGAACCCCTTAATCTCAACCATTTTAAAAATAAATTAGTAGTTTAGAAAGTAGACTTTTTGCACTTCGATCCTTGTTTTTGTTCCATCTCAAAATTTTGAGTGTAACTATCCTCAATTTCACATCCAAGATCAATATTTCCTGATTTCAGAAAAAAGTGTCCACTTAAGTCTCCTTTTTGGGAACCATCTTTGTGAACTTACCCTGCACCTCTCAAAACATCCTCCACCCACTTTCACATAAGTGGAGGATGTTTGTACACCTTCTACCCAACTTCATCTCTGCTGGAGGACAACCAACATGATTCCTATCGAATCAATAGCCTCTCAGGACTTCTTCACTCTCTACCAATTCTTTACCCACGGTCTTGGTGGATTCTCTCCACTCTCAAGATCTCTTGCTCTGATACCAATTTGATGTAGAGAAAGATTACTAGATGGATAAATTGCACCAGAAAGAAATGACATTTGGACTATAACAAAGAGGTTTTTAGAAATTTGAAAGTGGACATCATTACATTCTTCGAGCACAACAAAAAAACACCCTTATATATTTTTCATGGTTTTTGATTTCTCCAAACGTTATTCGGTAATTTCACTCATATTTCCATAATGGGTTGTCAGTCATTTAATTTGACAATCACAAATTTTCAAAACCAACAGATGGGAGGAAACGAAAAATTTAAAAACCCTCAACACAAAAACACGTAAACAAATTTGCATTTAAATGAAAACCCCTTCTCCCAAGGGAAACCCTTTTTTTCATGTCAATGAGAACCCATCTTCGCAAAAAATTTAGTTGTTCATTTCTTCACAGTTCCTAGGCAGAATGGGTAAATGGCATATATTATTGGTAGGTAAACATACCTGCTAGCTAGCCTGTTGCCCACGCTTGTCAAATGTGTTTTCATATGGAGGGTGGCCACACTGCTTCAGCCTTCGAATGCCTACAACTCCTTTAAATTTCTCTCCAACAACTTGCAAAATGTTGCTGTGGAAAATGGCTATGAAAATGGGACCTCATCTGGGCTTTTTGATATTTGCAAATAATGGTTTCGAATGCCACATTTTTTTGGGTTTTTGTCCATTCTGAAATATGAATTTTAAAACATGATGACTGTTATGATGCATGTGATGTGTTTTTGTAAGGAGAATAGCCTCATCCCAATTGTAGAAGGTGATATCCTTGCAACATGGCTCAAACATGATAACACATTTCCCTTCTTCAGGGATAAGACATGTCTGGTTATGTTATCATGTCAAAGACACATGTCTTCTTAGCGATAATAGCTTGATTTTACTATATTTTGTAGGGAGATTAGCTTTTGCCCTGAAATTGGATGTGGCTATTCTCCCTAGAAGAATGCATGTTAGAGGCATCATAACATACAGAAATACATTAAAACATACAAAAATACATACACGACATGATGGGACAACGTATTACAAAAAATAATTGGAGGTTGGAAAACATTGTGTGTTGTGAGCTCTTTCATTCTGCACCTTTAAAGTTGAAGGCTTGAGAAGCACGTGGTGGAGTTGCAGGTGAGGGATATATAAAAGCATGCAAATTCAATTAAGGGGTGAGTAGGGAATTGGGATGTTACTTGTCAAGGGTTTTAAAACAGTATTTGGTTTGTAGGTATAATAACACCCAATTTTTTCCAACCTACAATTATGCATTGTTGGCCTTTTTGTTGTATGAAAAGGTCGACCTATCAATGCTCGATACAAGCGTTAGATAAGATGTCTATAAAAACATGACAACTAGGCATCTTTGGAGCAGGTTTGCAATATTTGCAAAATAAGATCTTCTCTCCAACACACATCACCACCTCTTCCACAATCTGATCCACTGAGATCCATGATGTCAAAAGGTGTCATTAATGTATGATGGAGAGAAGTGAATGTTTTGGAAATGAGAAAGGTATGCTTCAAAGTTTCCCAGTTGTCATGAAAAGTTATTGTTTTGTAGAGGTTACTTCTAGAGATCAAAGGAGAAAAGAGGTTGCATATTTGATATGGGTTTTCCAAGGGCTTTCCAGTGGTATCATCTATATATGTTGATGTCATAACAAGAAAAAAGCACCACATATTGGTAGGGTGGAAAACATAGTGGCTTATGTGTTATTTAATTCTACTTTGTATGGTATAGATGTGAAAGCTAATAATTTCTTTGATGTAGCTATGCAAGATGTCATGTAATACTAAAGCATGTGTCTGTACTTGGTTGACCAACTACCACCCATATCTTCCATGTAATATTCTTGCTCGCATAGAGGAATTGCGTCTCGTACAGGTTGTGGGAAAAGATGTTAACAAGAATTGATAGAAAAGGGCCAAACCACATTGATGTCAGCTATCATAATCATGCTCACTTCTCAAGCTACATCTTTTGTGTATTGCTAAAGTCTATTTATTGAGAAATTCAAGACCTTTTCCTAGCTGGATGCATCTAGAAGGTATGCATTCAACCGATAGTACTCGTATGCAAGCACAATCTTCCGAATGAGTTGAGCATGAGGTTTGTGAGATTCCTTAAGGGGGAATCTCTAATTAGTAATCACATGGGTCCTATGGAGGGAGGAATGGTTGCTTGTTGTGTTGAAATCAAAATTTTCATGGCAGTCAGTATTGCCCATGTGATTTGCGATATGGTTTAACCACCTACCATGTGTCTTATTTGATGCTTGTATCCAGCATTGAGAGCTCGAAATTTTCATGTGACAACAAGATCAACACACATAAGCAATATGAATGTAATGACAATTTTTTTGTTACTTACACAGTAAGAACCTAATTGGTTGCTCACACCTCACGTGGATTTGGATAGTTTTATGTTTCCTCCAAGTACAATTATATTGACAGTATGAATGTCTTGGAATCCTTTTGTTTCATACATAGTAATAATGTAATGAAGTTCATCAAAACATATAATAACTCTTAGTTATAGTATAAATTATATTTTAATTTGTCCGTACAATTCAAACAAAGAAATGCACAAAATAATGGTAGATTGAAAAACACAACATGGGTTGTCAGTTGTTTCATTCTTCATGTTTAAATCTAAACACTTGAGAGAATGGGGAGGAATTGCAGGTGCGGGATACATTCAGTTGCAGGTTTCTTAACGCCCTTTGTTTTCTAATTTTAGTACATTATTGCTATCTACAAAGAAAACTTTTCTCAAGACAATCACAAAACATACCAAATTGAGGTGAGGGGCGAGTAACCTATAGGGTTGTTACTTGTAAAGGGTTTTAGAAAAATATGTGGGTTGCAAGATTTATAACACCCAATTTTTTCCAACCTAAAATTTCACTTAACAGTTTGAGTGTCTTGAAAATATTTTCTTATTTAGATAGTACAAATGTAATAAAAGACACCTCCAAAATTTACAACTATTAGTTATGGTATAAATTGCAATTGAGTATCTTCATGTGATTGAAAAAAATAAATGCATGAAATAATTGCATGTTGGAAAACACAGAGGGTTACTTGTACAGTGTTTCACAACACCTATGTGGGTTGTAGGTCTCATAACACCATCTCTTTTCTAGCCTGCAATTTTTTTTGACAGTAGGAATGTATTGCAAAAACTTTTTTTATTTAGACAGTAAGAATGTATTGAAAGGAACCTTCAGAATTTATCACAAGTCTTAGGTAGAGTAAAATATGTGTTTCAAATTCCTCTTATGATTGAAAAAAAAAATGCGTTCTTACTGCAAATGGTGCAATGAATTTTGAAACTTTAACTATTCGTAACACTTGCAATTACATTTTGTAGCAAACCAATGATGTGTGCTAAAAAAAGGAAAGTGCTTCATACAATGAAGAATGTCGTTGAGGTGCTCGACACACCTAAGAGGGTGTGTAGTGGCGTATCTTCTTCTGGACGGTTGCATACCACAAATGTACCTATAAGATCCAATAATTACAAGATGCAATCAAATATATAATTTTGATCTCTCATAAGTGGTTACGATGTTGAATGGAAAGTGGGAATGTTTTAATTAGGAGGCAACAACTATTGTATGAAGGACGTCCCCTCATTGAGAAGAAGAAGAAGGAGCATACACAGTCAAAGGTTTCCTCTCACCCTCTCAAGAAGAAATGAAAACAGATGGTGATTTCAAAATCTTCTATTTAATGTTTCTTTTGATTATTTGAATGAATTGGTTGCATGCCTCTAAATTTCATCCAACGTTTCAATTGTTAATATTATAGGGCAATGATGAACAATGAAGTGTTGCCCTCAAAGAGGGTGTTGTTGGTTTTGAAGATGAAGTAGTGCCCATGCAAGAATAGGATGTTGTTCCTTCCAACCTGCCTTCTAACATTGAGAAGAAGGAGTAGGAGTGTACATGGTCAAAATTTTCAAAGTGCCTTGACATGGGGAAACTAGAAGAAACAGTGAATTCCAATTCTTCTATTTAATGTTTTTTTTTCATTATTTCAATTAATTGGTTGTATGTAGCTGAATTTGATGTGACATTTCAATTCATGGCATTACAAGGCAAGGATGAACAACAGAGTGTTGGCCTTGACCTAATTGGCCATGTGGTTGCAATTGAAATGGGAGAGTCTAATAGAGATGGACATGTGGATGGGGAGAGAAATGGCCTACAAGCAAGGTAGGGAAATAAAGATGGATATGGGGATGGGGAGATTGCAAGTGGGATAGGGTAATAGATATGGACATGGGGACGGAGAGAGCACTAACGTGCAAGTGGGACAGGGAAATAGAGATGGACATAGGGACGGGGAGATCATTGTCTTGCAAGTGGGAGAGGGTAATAAAGATGGACATGGGGGCGAGGAGAGAGCTGGCCTCAAAGGGAGAGATGGAAATAAATATGGACATGGGGATCAGGAGAGCAACGACCTACCATCTATATCGGTAACAAAACAAACACACTTCCATGCTTCTATTCTAATTTCTTTATGAATCCTTTAATATGTTTTGAATAATCATTCACATCAATGACGTTTCCATTATAGAAAAATCATGTTGATGAACAATTGATAGAGTTCAAGGGCATTAGATATAAGATCTGTGATCACGTTGATCTTTGGAGGTAGCGTAAACTGGTTGCCAAAGGCATTGCACATGTTGTCAAAAGAAATAGTTGCACCCATAACTTTATGCGCCCAAAAAATTGTGTGAGAGTCAACATTGTTGAGGCCATTGCTGGTGACTGTGCAATGCCTTTTCCACGTCTTGGTGTGGAGACCATCGAAGAGTGTGTGGGTGGATTTGTGGTATGGAAGCTCTCTTAGTTGAAGCAATCTCGTCCAGAGGTACATGTAAATGATATGTTGCTATATATATCATACTACCTTATATTTGTTTCCATCCATACATTAATTGTTCAAATTGTTTGTTATAGGGTTAAGGTGTTCAAAGTGCCAAGGATAAAGCACAACCTCTCCAGAAAAGTGCAAGGACAAAGCATAGCCTCTCTAGAAATCTGTTGTTTCATATTCAACATTTGTGAGGGTTCATGGAATTGGAATCACCCCTCCCAAAATACACAACCCGAAGAAAAGTGCCCTATATTATGTAGGAATGAAATCAATTGCAAAGAATAGGCAGCGTAAGATATGATGAGAGAGGCACACAATACTCATTGTGCATTGTGGGTTTCATTATCTGACTATTGAACAATTATGGTGTAGAGATATACCATTTTCATATGTTTGAATACTATGTTGTTATACATTTGATATTTAACCTTTCATGGCCCTCTATAATTATTTGATTATTGAACAACTATGTGTACATATATACTATTTTCATATGTTTGAACACTATGTTGTTATCCATTTGATATCACACTTTTCATGCCCCTATATAATTACACTACCAACAATGTGAAATAATGGTAGGCAATGCCAACTCAACTGTTACTATTTATGGTTGCTTGCTTATAAATGAAAAATATAGGTTGACATACATGTAAATAATTTGACCTCAAAAAATTTAATGAAGTTCGCTTTCAAATTTCACAACAATTTTCTTGTACAATAAAAATGACATTTCCCTTTTTCCATCTGAGTAGAAGGGATAAAATGGTAAAATTTGTTGTAGTGTTGGAAAACACACTATCCCTTGTCTATCATTTCCTTATGAAATTTTTTGTTCTGTTACCACCACGAATGTAATGAAGTCCACTTTCAATTTTTAGAAAAACTATTTCGTTGAGTGAAAATGACATATTTCCCTTTTCCATGTGATTGGAACAAATTAAATGCTATCATTGTTTGTAGTGTTGGAAAACACACCGTGTCATGTCAGTTATTTTGTCATGAAAATTTATTTATTTTATACGCTCCAAATTGTAATGAAGTCCACTTTGAAATTTTTTAACAACTAGTTGGTTGAGAAAAAATGGCATTTCCTTTTTTCATGTCATTGGAACAAATAGAATGCTCCCATTATTTGCAGTGTTGCAAAATGCACTGTCCTATGTTAGTTGCTTCATTATATTTTTTTTTTGTTTCGTGGGCTCCAAAAATGTATGATTCTATATTGCATGGTTGTATCTTTTTTATTACGGTATCTTATAGGGATGTAATGTAACTAACATAACACATTATTTCAGTAGAAAGAGGATAGATGAAGGAAAGGGATATGGGATATGGTTAAAATGGATGAATGATATATGTTGTCAAATTAACTTCATGTAAAAAGAGAAAGTTACTTTTATTATCACTAGAATTATGTAGGATGATATAATGGATCATGATGATGATGCTGGAAAACATTATTGTCTCAAATAATGTTATATGGCATCAAATAATGGTAGGAATTTTTTTTTAATTAAAGTTCAACTTCATATTTTATAACAACCCTTACTTGCAACAAAAATTCTATATCAATATTGTAATTTGTTTGGAATAGAAGATGCACAAAAATGTTGCAGGATGGAAAAAATACAGTGTTGTCAATCACTTCTCAATTCTTGTTCAAAGACAAAACTTTATGTTATGTAGACTCTAACAACACAATGTATTGAACTTCACCTTCATAATTTATAAGAAGCCTTACTTTTAGAAAATATTCTATATCAATATCGTAATACATTTGGAACATAAGATGCACAAAAAAACTGCATGATGGAAAACACAGGGTTGTCACTCACTTCTCAATTCTTGTTCAAACTTCAAAGATAACACTTTTTGTTATGCAGACTGTAACAACACAATGTATTGAACTTCCATTTCATATTTTATAAGAACCCTTACTTGCAACAAACATTCCATATCAATATCGTAATGTGTTTGGAATAGACGATGCACAAAAAATTTGGAGGATGGAAAACACACAGTGTTGTTAGTCACTTCTCAATTCTTGTTCAAAGACAACACTTTCTATTATGTATACTATAACAACACAATATATTTAACTTCACCTTAATGTTTTATAACAACCCTTACTTGCAAAAAATATTCCATATCAATATCATAATATGTTTGGAACATAGGGTTGTTACTCATTTCTCAATTCTTGTTCAAAGACAACACTTTCTGTTATGTAGACTGTAACAAAACAATGTATTTAACTTCACCTTCATATTTTATAAGAAGTCTCTTGTGCAATACATGTGAAACATGACATTGTAAGATTAAGAAACACTTGAAGGTTTAGAAGAACTAAGAAATTAACATAGCTCTAATAAATGAGATCGAAAGTAGAAACTGAATCTAAATCCAATTGTTGTCACTGTGCATCTTGTCAACACAGTCCCAAATCTCCCCTTAGAAGATCATATAAGGCTTACCCCACTATTATTCTTTTGCATACACAATATTCTTGCATGTATACCTTTATTCTATTGTAGAAGACCACTCTTTAATCTTTAGACCTACCACCTTATGGTTTGAATGACCTACATATTTGCAATGTCTACCCTTTGCATTTGATATTCAAGACTATGAATATTTGCATTGTGATTGAAATGCCATTATGGTTGTTTTCCATGAGGTGACAGTCCTTGTCATGGTTGATGGACTTTCTGAAAGTCATATGCTAATTTCTGAGCCTTGACTATCAAAAAATATCTACAAAGATGGCTTCATTTATACTAAGAAGGTTACATTATATCCTCCAGTTATGTTGAAATAATAGAGGATAGATACATTGAAATAAATATATTAAGGATCTTAGGAAAGTCATAGAGGGAGATTGCTCTTATTGAACTGACAAGATTAATAAGGTATCATCAAATAGGGCATTGAACTTATGATATCTTTGTTGATTTTCCTTAATGACTGTCAACTCTATGAACAACTTTATGCATTATGATTTTGACTATCCCTGCACAAAATAATGTCACTTTATTTTCCTTTAAGTCTACATCGCATTTATCTAGGGTAGTGCCATTAAAGGAAACCTTTTCCACAACCATAATTTTTATAAAATAAAAGTTTACTTTGCTTTAGTTGAACAACAAAAAATGGTAAGAGGAAAGTAGTGAAGAAAAAACAAAGTATCTAGTGAAGCCATTATCAAAACTGAAGCAATTTATGTTTTCCCTTTCTTTAAAAAATAAAAAGCATTGTATGCTTCAGGGGGATGATCCTCAAAGTCATGAAATTCATGCACAATCTTCATAACTACTGAACAACTATATTCACAAGCATATGTAAACAAGTTTGTGCAAGTTCATGCTCATGATAAGCTCAAATACAACAGTAGAAAACAACTCCAATATTTTGAGTGACTCCGTTTACTGTGAGTGACAAGAAACCATTCAATAACCCTGGGAAGATGAAGCAACCCCTTTACAAGATGCCATTGAAAAATATTTGATAGAGGCATCATATAACATCATCAAACATGCAAAATGGGCTCCCCAACATCATTTATTCACATTCCCCATTGAAGAGTTTAAATGGTTATTTTGAAAAAAATAAAATATGCTAACAATAACAACCCTTACTTGCAACAAACATTCCATTTCAATATCATAATACATTTGGGACATAAGTTGCAAGATGGAAAACACACAGGGTTTTCACTCGCTTCTCAATTCTTGTTTAGTGACTGCACTTTCTATTATGCAGATTGTAACAACAATGTATTGATGTTCATATTTTATTTAAAAATATTGTAAAAATATTCAACTTGACCTTCATATTTTATAACAGTATTGAAAATCACATTCATATTTTATAACAATGCTTACTTGCATCAAACATTCCATTTCAATATCATAATATGTTTCAAACATGAAATGCACAAAAAAGTTGCAAGATGGACAATACACATGGTTGTGAGTCACTTCTCAAATCTTGGAACATAAAATGCACAAAAAAATTACATGCATGTAAGGGATTATAAAAAATGTTTTGAAATGTTTTCAGATTTGATCTGAGATAAACAATTCACATCACATAGTCAAATGCACAAACATTTCAAGTCAATATTATAGATTTTGAAGAAAATTTACAAGCCACATTTAATAGTGGTAACACTGAGAACTATGTCAACCATTTATGAACATGTATAATTTCTGCATTCTCAGCATCCGGAAGGATTTGATGCACTCTGATTGTCAAGGTGGAATGGATAGCATACAACGTAGGCACCTCATAATATGCATGCATAAGCTTGAATGATGGTCTAACACGGTGGATCTCGAACCTTACAATGTGGTTGAATTTGAGTATGACCAACAACCATTCCTCCATAGGATCCATGTGATTACTAATCAGAGATTCCCCCTTAAGGAATCTCATAAATATCATGCTCAACTCGTTCATAAGATTGTGCTTGCATATGATCACCGTTGGTTAAATGCATACCTTCTAGATGCATCCAACTAGGGAAAGGTCTCAAATTTCTTGGTAAAGAGACATTGGCCAATCACATAAATTTACAATCTCTATTTCTATATTGTGATATTGAGCATCCATGCCCATTTTTCCCATACACCAAAGATGCTATTAAAGAAGTGAGCATAGTTATGATAGTTAAAATCAGTGCGGTTTGGCCCTTTTTTTTATCAATTCTCCTTAACATCTTTTCCTACAACTAGTAAAGGAGAGACAATTCCTCTATGCAAGCAAGAATATTACATGGAATATAGGGGTGGTAGTTGGTTAACCAACTAGACAACCATGCTTGTGAACTGTGCAACATCTTCTATACAACTAGAGCAGCATGTAGTGAAATGCTTGAAATGAAAGACATAAGAACTTTTTTTAGAAGGTACAAATACATTCTCTAATTAGAAAGACACTCTCAATGATGACCAAAAATCACCTACAAAGCTACATAATAGTATTGAAATTTTGTGCATGTGCAATATGTGCAGATAAAGTGACATTATGGGATAGTGTGTTTTCCAATAGTGCAAAGAATGTGAGAAAAAAATGAACAAAGTGGAAGATATAGATAATGTTTTGACTAAAGAGATTGTACCTATTCTTCAGAACTTAAGGAAGCAACATGTGTAGTATGTCCAATGGGAAATTGACAATGCACGACTGGAGCAGTAGGTTGTAAAATTCTTTAAATTAAAGAGAAAATAACTAATTTAGAAGATACAACTGCATTCTATAATTAGAAAGACACTCTCAATGCTAACCAAAAGCGGTTGCAAAACTACGTAAGAGTATTGAAATGCCATGCATGTGCAATATGTGTAGATAAAGTTAGAATATGGG
This sequence comes from Sequoiadendron giganteum, assembly GCA_007115665.2. Taxonomy (NCBI): domain Eukaryota; kingdom Viridiplantae; phylum Streptophyta; class Pinopsida; order Cupressales; family Cupressaceae; genus Sequoiadendron; species Sequoiadendron giganteum. Next base: position 179,396,088 of record CM021104.1, on the reverse strand, counting down.
ACAATGTGTTTTCAAACAGTGCAAATAATGTGATCATTTTTTTTGTGCAAAGGACAAATGGCAATGCAAGAGTGCACCAACATGCACTACAAATCTTGAAATGAAAAGGGGTTCTACAATGAAAATAGTGAAAAAGAAGCGAGCAAAGTGGAAGATATAGATAATGTTTTGACTGAAGAGATTCTACTTGTTCTTCAAAACTTAACGAAGCAACATGTGCAATATCTCCAATGGGCATATGGCAATGCACAATTGGAACATCAGGAACTAAAATGCCTGAAATGAAAGACAACAAATTTTTTAGAAGATAGAACATCATTACCTAATTAGAAAGACACTCTCAATGCTCACCAAAAATTAGTTGCAAAGTTGCAGTATTGAAACAAAGATGCACGTGAACAACTTCTGGGAAGAACCTTATGTAATGAAGATACAACTACATTCTCTAATTAGAAACACTCTGAGTGCTAGCTTCATTGCATTCTTTAACTGTACAAAACATTAACATTTTCATGACAAAATAACTAATAGTGGATAGTGTATTTTCAAACATGGAAAATAACGTGAGCATTTTATTTGTTGCAATCAGATGAAGAAAGGAAGGGAAATTTGGACTGTACAAAATAGTTCCTGAAAAAATTCAAAGGGAAACAAAAATTTTCATAACAAACTGTGTAGGGATAGTGTGTTTTCCAACAGTGCAAACAATGTGACCACTTTATTTGTTCCAAGCAGATGAAAAATGTGAAATGTCATTTTCACTGTAGCAACAAGCTGTTCAACAAATTTAAAGTGGTCTTCATAATGTTGTCAGTGGTAAGGAAACAAAACTTTTCATAAGGAACAATGTGAAATGGTACAATGTATTTTCCAACAATGCAAACACTATGACCATTTTATTTGTTCCAATGAGAATGAGAATGTGAAATTCCTTTTTTTACTGTACCAAATAGTTGCTCAAAGAATTGAAAGTGGACTTGATTACACTCTTCGTTGTAACAAAACAAAACTTTTCATAATGAACTAACTGACATTTGGACTATGTGTTTTGCAACAACTAACACTAAGAGAATTTTATTTGTTCCAATCAGATGAAGAAATTTAAATGGCATTTTGACTGTACCAAAATATTTTGAAAGTGGACTTCATAACATTCTTGGTCGCAATGATACAAAAAAAATTCAGAATGAACTAACTGACATGGGACAGTGTGTTTACCAACATTGCAAATAATGTGAGCATTTTTTTGCGCAATGGACATATGGAAATGCAAAAGTGGAGCAAGATGTACTAGAATTCCTGAAATGAAGAAGGGAACTACTATGAGAACACTGCTAAAGAAATGAGCAATGTGAAATAGATAGATAAAGTTTTGACTGAACATATTCTTCTTGCTCTTCACGGGTTGAGGGAGGACCTTGTGCACTACACTTACTTATAGATGAAGGTTCACTAAAGTATGCTTGTGCAATCCTTAGTAACTCTTGAAGAAGTAGCAACGCATGTTGGCCAACATCAGCTTATCACCATAGCCAAAATTTTATAAGGAAGCATGGTATTGCATAATGTCATAGCAAAAATTGGACTTACCTATGCATAGTTATTAAATTGGAACCATACCTTCCATTGGGTTTACAATCATGAAAGACAGTCATCAACGAGGAATCCTTTCCCTATATTGGGATGCTGAGGTGATAAAAAAAGGACAAAAAAGAAATTGGAAAGTGTATGACATGGTAGCACATACTAAAAAAAGAAATCAGCAATACCATTTCCTATTACAATATAGAAATTGAAATGGGTTTTCTCATAGTCGTTCGTATTAGATGTTGTATCCTCTGCCCCATCCATAGAATTTGCGCCTGAAGTCTCACATTGCATATTGACATTTAAATTCAAGCTATTGTTCATGGAGAAGTGAAAGGAGCCATACAAAGGACTTTGGTGATCTGAGTGTTTTGCAACATGCTTCATACGACATGTTGCATGTCGATGATGATCCCTACTTGCACTAAACCATGGGTGCATGTGAATGGTGCTAGTTTCAACTTCATTAGGATTGAGAATGAATTGAAAAGACAAATAATTTGTTGTAGGTCCTGTAGAAAACTCTCAATGTACTGTGCGTATGATTGCACTTGTTGTAGACATTGTGGCTATGTACGCATTACTTTGTTCAAGATTTTGTTTGTGTCATTCCAAATACATATTTTCAAAAAATGTTCATCATATACATGAGTGATAGAAGGAGGTTGTGTAGGGGTGAGAAGATTAGGATTATTTTCTTTGACGCTCCCTTGTAATAATTTATCGTTCAAATCTATCCCTTTATCAATCAATTGACCTCCCCCATCTAAATGACCACACTGAAGAAACTTGTATTACATAGTAGAAAATGCAAACAAAAATTGTCTCCCATAAAGTAACACAATTCAAATTGAAATTCACTTACCGTGGACCACCCCTTCAATGGAAAATGATCTTTTAATCAATTCAACAACCTTCAAGACATGTTTGCAAGTGTTCCCTTGCAATATCCAAGAGAACTCACAAACAAAAAGGTGCTCCCCAAATTTCTAAACAAGGTAGTGGTCATACCTACTTTGAATTCTCACTTAGTACCATACAGGATGTGTTTCATCGGGAACACAATGATCATCTAGAATTGCCTTGGCCCACTCCCAACTAGATTGCATATTTAAAGACTTATAGTTCATCAAAAAACCATTAAACTACAACTTTTCCTTTTTCCTATAGAATGGTTCCATTTTATACACAAGTGTGTAATACAAATAGTCCATTCTCCTAGTGTATTTTTTAGAATGATCACACAAGTATCAAGTTTTGAGTGTACAATGGTACGATTCAATGGATACATTTGTATCTTGGTTGGCATGTGGGAATAGTCTGTAATTTTTTTGCCCACATGGCTATGAAAATAGCCAATAGTCAAGTAAACCACAATGTATTAGAGGTAACACAAAAGAATGTGAATGGTGAAAATCCTATGAGATGATAGAAATTGTCAACTCACCAATTCAACCTTCTCCTTTGCACCAAGTCTTGTTGAAGTACTCTAAAAATTGAGGTTGATCATTGAACTCTTCAAAGAAAGAGTTCAATAGCTGAGTGATGCAATCTTCGTTATCACGGATTGCCATCATGATCATGCCAAGTCTATGGAAGATGTCCATTGCTGTTTCCTTGGCTGTGTACTAATATACATTCTTCAACCAAGCCCTTTTAACATGCCAAAGGCATAGAAGCACATGGCATTGAAAGATAGCCCTAATAGACAATTCAAACAATATTGTTACCGCTCATTTACATGACAAAGTGGCATTGAAAATAAATAGTAAATGAGAAATGTACATAAATGAAAAAAGAGATGCACATACTGTATGGCTTGGATTTCTATAGTTGCATCATCGGTCAAAAATGTATTGATTCTCTAGTCGGGTCTGGCTCTTCTTCCATGGGCATACAATACATGTAGCCACGTAGATATGTCCTCAATCTTGTTTTGTATAGAGAATACCCAGGCAACGGGAACACCACTCTGTTGCTCATCAAAAAAGAGAAAAGAATACAATGGAAACTGTAGACATAACAACTCAGCATAAGCATTGTCACATTTATAGCCAGCAAGATCATTGAAAAGACAAAGAACTATTTGTCAATGTTTCTAAGGCCTCACCCCATATTTGTTAGTGGAAAACGTGGAATCCATTGAGATGACTGAATTGTGTGAGTGGATAACCATCCTATCCAACATCCATGGAATTTTAACCTCGATAAAGAAAGGTGTATCATTCCCATGGGATTGTTGAAAGTAAAAGAATTTATCAAAGTCCTATTAATGCCATGGAAAAATTCACCTTTTTTTTATCGACGTGGAACATCTTTGTAGATAATATAGGCAACATTGGGTCTACCATGTATAACCTTTACAGTGAAGCAACATCGACAACCTCCCATTTGTATAAATGTCTTCAGTTATTTCTTCTTTGGTGGAGGCTGGTCTCTAAGGTCTTTAGGACCGTATTGACACCAATGGTTGTGTAGAAGGCATCATCTCATCATATTGAAGCAAGAGAGATTAAAATATCATTCGACCATACAAATGAATGTTGAAAGATACAAACCTACGATACCAAATTTTTTTGCCATAATTTTTGTCATTCAAGGGACACGTGATGGTAGGTTATCTTTTTTTCTTCTCGAAAAATTTAGTTTCAAAACCTTCAACAGACATTTCACCACAAATGAAATCATCAAGTCTCGTACGAGGAATTGCTGCAACAAGGTCACGAACCCCATCATTCTTGACGCAAATAGGAGTCCATTGCAAATCGAAAGAGGAAAAAGGAGAGCCTCAAACCTGTACATTTTGCACCTCCAATTCATCTCCCTTCTTCCATTTCAAACCTCTCCCCCATTCTAAGAGAGGACAAAATTGGATGAAAATTTAAAATTAGTGTGGATTGTGTCAAGAAAAAGAAACAAATCATTCATTGAACATAAATAGAATGTGCTTTCATTGTTGTCACCCACGTCAAACCAATAGGATGTTGTCGACTTGAACTAAGGAAAATTAAAGGTGATAGATTGAATCAAGCTACACATAAAATAAAACAAAAACACAACCTAGAAATCAGACTCTCTATCTTGATGTACAAGTGGACATAGACAATGAGAACAAAAAATGACAACCAAAACCTTTGATGACAACCTTGTATGTAAAAAAAAATGTGTGTCCATTGTTGCCAACAACTAAAATGATAGCATGTTTGTTGTATTTGTTGAAAAAAAGATGAATCGGTAATGGAGAGAATGAGGAAAGGCAGAAAGGTGTAAAATTTCCTATCAACCATGATGTAAGCTAATGTAGGCTAGAAAAAATAGCGTGTAGATGAACTTCCACACGGACATAAAGATTGCAAGTAAATTCACAACCCCGCATGTAAACTTAACAAATATTTTAGAGTATATGGGGTGTACAAACCTCTTTTACTTGAGGAGTCATGTTGTGATATTCAGCCTTTCATTTGGCGTGACTTAACATAAGGAGAAAAATAACATCGAGCAATTCATGAAATAAACAAGTGAAGTTTGAACCACACAATGAGTGGTTCAACCTACAACTTTGTATGTGGTGTAGGAGTGTAACGTGCATAACAATATGTATTTACTTATACAATTGCAACAACAAATGTATTATCATGCCAAGATACATTGGTTGTGGTGCACGTGTATGTGTTAAAGGAGAGAAAGGTTTAGAGGGCAACCAAACCTTTGATGACAACCTTGTATGTAAAAAAAAATGCATCCATTTCTGCCAGTAATGCCAAAATGATAACATGTTTATTGCATCTATTGAAAAAAAGATGAATCAGTAATGGAGAGAATGAGGAAAGGTAGAAAGGTGTAAAATGTCCTATCAACCATGATGTAAGCCAATGAAGGTCGGAAAACATAGTGTGTAGATGAACCTCCACGCTGACATAAAGATCACAAGTAAATTCACAAACCCGCATGTAAATATAACAAATATTTTAGAGTATATGGGGTGTACAAACCTCTTTTACTTGAGGAGGCATGTTGTGATATTTATCCTTCCATTTGGCATGACTTAACATGAGGAGAAAAATAACATCTAGCAATTCATGAAATAAACAAGTGAAGGTTGAACTACATGATGAGTGGTTCAACCTAAAACTTCATATGTGGTATAGGAGTGTAACATGCATAATAGTATGTAGTTACTTATACAATTGCAACAATGGATGTATTATCATGCCAAGATATGTTGGTTGTGGTGCGTCTGTATGTGTTAAAGGAGAGGAAGGTTAGAGGGAAACCAAAACCTTTGATCTAACAACCTTGTATGTAAAAAAAAGTGTATCCATTGTTGCCAACAACACCAAAATGATAAAATGTTTGTTGCATCTATTGAAAAAAAATGAATCAGTAATGGAGAGAATGAGGAAAGGTAGAAAGGTGTAAAATATCCTATCAACCATGGTGTAAGCCAATGCATGTTTGAAAACACAGTGTGTAGATGAACCTCCAAGTAGACATAAAGACCACAAGTAAATTCGTAACCCAACATATAAATATAACAAATATTTCAGAATATATGGGGTGTACAAAGATCTTTTACCTGAAGAGGCATGTTGTGATATTCAACCTTTCGTTTAGGGTGACTTAACATGTGCAACAAAGGCACATCTAGAAGTTCATGAAATAAACAAGTGAAGGTTGAACCACACAATGTGTGGTTCAACTTGCAACTTTGTATGTGGTATATGAGTGTAATATGCATAACACTATGCAATTACTTCTACAATTGCAACAATAGATGTATTAGGGAAGATACATTGGTTGTGGTGCATGTGTATGTTTTAATGGAGAGGAAAGGTTAGAGGGCAACTAAAACCTTGTATGATAACCATGTATGTAAATAAATTTTCATTCATTGTTGTTAGCAATTCCAAAAGAATAATATTTTTTTTGCATCTGTTGCCAAAATCATGAATCAATAATGGAGTGAATCAAGAAAGGCATACATGTGTAATTTTTCCTATCAACCATGATGTCAACCAATGCATGTTGGAAAAAACAGTGTCTACTTGAACCTCCAAGTAGACATAAACACCGCAAGTAAAATCACAACCTCACATGAAAAAGACTAAGACATCATAGTATATAGGGTGTGCAAACCTATTTTACGTGAGAGGGCTTGCTGTCATATCGAGCCTTCCATTTGGGGTGACTTAATATGACCAACAAAAGCATATATGATAATTCATGAACTAAAAAAGTGTAGGTTGAACAACACGATGAGAAGTCCAACCTGCAACTTTATATGTAGCCTATAAGTGTAACGTGAATAACAATATGTAATTAATTCTATGGCTTCCAACAATGTGAAAAGAAAAAACACATTCCTAGCATCTGCTGATAAAAAAATGACACAATGAACATAGGCTAAAACACTTTTTTTTTGGTGCATTTATTTGTGAGACATATGAAGAATTCGAAAAGCAATTTTAACTCTAAACCGCAATTGTAGTAAATTGTGAAGCTCACTTTCATTGAAAACCATAGTGAATGAGATAGATACTGTGTTGAATTAAGAGATTCTTTATGCTCTTGATTAATTGACAAAAAAGCATCTATACTATGTGCAAAGTCAAAGAAACAATGAAAATATGGAGGCAGTAGGTTCTATAATCTATGAAATTGAAAAGGAATCTGCTCTAAAAATGCTTGAAAATAAGCAGATCAAACTTAATGATATAGATATTATTTTCACTGAAGAAATTATTACCAATCTTGAGAAGTTGAGGAAGGAGCACATGCAGTATGTGCAATGGGAAAATCACAATGCAAAAGTGGATAAAGTTGAGAGATTTTGTATTGCATATGAATTTGTCTAAGCAGAGAAAAAGAAAGATGATGCTATAACTAGATTTGAACTAGTGAAGTAAAAAATATATGAATATAAAGCTAAAAATGACTAGCAAAAGAACATCAAGCACAAAAGCAAAAATTCCACCCTTCATCTTACAACAAGCAAAAATATAGAAAATACAACCCACCATGTTTTCTAACATGCGTATAGTTTATTAATTTGAGAAATTTGAAACACAATTTTTAGTCTACTTGAGACTTGTTATATATGTTGAAGATGTTCCTTTCATTACATTCGTATTATGTAAACAAGAAAAGGTTTTCATTGCAATCATATTGTCTATATAATTGGAGGTTGGAAAACATAGTGCATTAAGAAACTTGCGACCCACATAGTGTTGAAAATCCCTCTATGTATAAGAACACAATTGGTTGGTCACCCCTCAGCTAAATATGGTCATTTTTATGTATCCCCCAGCTGCAACTCCTCCCCAAATTCTCCACCCTCCATCTTTGTACAAGCTCAACAAACTAACTTGCAATCCATTGTGTTTTCCTACCTGCCTATATTTTAATGATATGACAAAATCCAAACGCAATTCATACTCTAAGTAATAGTTTTGGTAAAGTTTCAGTGTTCCTATTCTTACATTGGTAGTGGAAGGTTCTCATTAGACTCATTTTGTCTATTGATAATTCAATCTTGGAAAACACTGTGGGTTGAGGAACCTGAGTTCTTCTTAATACTTCAAGAGGTAGTAGGTACTAGAATGTATGAAATGAATAAGGAAACATCCCTAAAGACACTTGAAAATAAGAAAACCAAACCGTATGAGATATAATGTATTGACTAAAGAGATTCTTCCCACTCTTGTGAAGTTGGGGAAGGAGCATTTAAAGTATGTGCAATGGGAAAATGACAATGCAAAATTGGACACAATAAGTACTAGAATTTATGAAATGACAAAGGAATCTGCTATAGAAATACTTGAAAAAAAGCATACCATAGTGAATGAGATAGATACTATATTGATTAAAGAGACTCAGTAATCTTGATAATTTTAGGAAGGTGCATGTGCAGTATCCACAATCGGCATATGGCAATGTAAAACTTGAGCAACAAGTAGTAGAAAGTATGTAATAAAAAATAAATCTACTCTTAAAACACTTCAAAAGAAGTGGACCAAAGTGAATAAGATAGATAATGTATCAACTAACACTATTGTTCTTGCACTTGACAGCTTGATGAAGGAACATCATGCAATATATGTAATGGGAAAATGCCAATGCAAAAGTGGATAAAATCAATAAATTTTGTATTCCATATGAATTTATGCAAGAAAATAAAGTGAGAGACGATGCTATAAATGAATTTGAACAAATGAAGTCAAGCATTCTTCAATTTAAGAATTCCATGGAACAAATACAATTCAAAATAGATGATAATGAAAAGGAAAAAACAAATCATAGAGCAGAACATGAAAGCCCTATGTGAAAAGGTAGACAACTTTTGTAAATAACTTATCAAATAGAAAACATTTGCATTCTCTAATAGAAAGACACTCTCAAAGCTAGGCAAATAGTGACTGTAAAGCTATAGAAAAGTATTGAAGACATTCAAAACTCTATCAAAAAAATGGATGTTGCTATCTGAAGGGCTGATGAGGAAGCAACTGCTCCAAAGATACAAATAAAAGATATGAAATAGAAGGTAGAAGCTCATGAAAAGGAATTCCAGGGGGTGATAATAGGTAACAGTAATGGGGATGAGTCTGACTGGTCAACTTGCAGATGCAAAAGCAATAGTTGGAACTGCTGAAACTATAGTGAAACAACATAAACATTACAATTAACCACTTGGAAAAGAAATTAAAAGATTAAAAAAAGTTTTATCATCGAAATAAAAGGAGTTTATTTAATGGTGTTGACACACAAGTGCACTGTAAAAGATAGGAAGTTGAAAAAATAAACACAAGAATGGAATGTGTGATTTTGAAGACATTCATACTGTTTTGTAACATTCCATGTTGCAAAAATATTAGTGTTAACAAGCAAGAAACCCAATGTTAGACAAACCTTTACAATTAAACAAGGAGATTCAAATAATTGAAACACAACTTTGTGTTTTCCAAATTTTAATTATTTTGTGCACTTTTTTTTCTATCATGCAAAATTTAAACACAAGAATGGAAAGTGTGATTTTGAAGACATTCACACTATTTTGTAACATTCCATGTTGCAAAATCATAGGTTTTAAGAAGTAAGGAACCCACCATGAGACAACCCTTTACATTTAAACAAGGAGATTCAAATAACTAAAACCCAACATTGAGTTTTCCAAATTACAATTATTTTGTGCGCTTGTTTGTTTCAATCATGCAAAATTTAAACACAAGAATGGAATGTGTGATTTTGAAGAAATTCACACTATTTTGTAACATTCCATGTTGCAACATTGTAGGTGTTAAGAAGCAAGCAACCCACCATGAGACAAGCCTTTACATTTAAACAAGGAGATTCAAATAACTAAAACCCAACATTGTGTTTCCCAAATTACAATTATTTTGTGCACTTTTATTTTTTAATCCTGTGAAATTTAAACACAAGAATAGAATGTTTGATTTTGAATACATTCATACTATTTTGTAACATTCCATGTTGCAAAACCATAGGTGTTGAGAAGCAAGCAACCCACCATGAGACAACCCTTTACATTTAAACAAGAAGATTCAAACAACTGAAACCGAACATTGTGTTTTCCAAATTACAATTATTTTGTGCACTTTTTCTCAATCATGCAAAATTTAAACATAAGAATTGAATGTGTGATTTTGAAGAAATTCATACCATTTTGTAACATTCCATGTTGCAACACCATAGGTGTTAAGAAGCAAGCAACCCACTATGAGACAACCCTTTACATTTTGTAAGAGAGGGGGACCAACCACTGCAAGCCCCTAGGTCACAGATGCCCGAGAGCAGTAGGCTTCCCTAACTTACCTTAGTTTAAGGGAAGGTTAGGAAAGGCGAGATGAGAATGATGAGGACAATAAGGTCCTTGGATCACCCCCAAAACTCGAGATTCTAAAGGAGACTAGGAGAGTCAGTTTTCAGGGTCAACTATGTGTCTCAAATAGCTCTCTATTAGAGGACAAAAGTGTGGTTCTAGGATGACAGCGTGACACGCTGGCATCTCTCAGGTGCGTTGGCATCTGTATGGCCAAAGAACTAGGAAGATAAGGTTTGACCGCTAAAAAAAAAACTTACAACCTAGTTAATAGTTTCTAAGGGAGTAGAATAATACTATGAAATATAAAACATATAAACATACGTGATAAAACAAGTATATTACTACAAGGGTGACGAAGATGATCTCACACAATAGCTTTTTCTCCAACTCGCTCCGAGATATCTCCACCTACACACAAAAAAGAGGGAAAATATTGGGGGGATTTTTAGGGGTCTGTCACAGTTAGACCCCCATTTTGGCGTTTCCACCTCCATAGACACTCAAGTTTGTAAAGATATAGAAATGATATGATAAATAAGGAAATCAAAGCAATAGAACACTAAGAAACTATAAATTAGTAATGTGCTAACTCAACCAAGTAATAGATAAGATGAGTGAGGAGCTTACCACCTCTATCCAAAGTGCTCAAGGCTAATGGGGGAGAAAATGAGAGGAACTCAAGTCTTTGCTACAATGGTGTTGTCCTATGCGTACTCTATTGAAGTGATGGAGTGATGAGATTGCTCCTATGTAGTGTAGTATGCTACTTCAATTCTTGAAGTGAATGTCAAGAGCTTGTGGATGAGAGTGTAGAGATCAACTAACTCTCAAATGAATAAATGAGGGGTGAATATGAAGAAGAGAGATGAAGAAATGACCATATCCGGGTCGGCCATTCAAAGGGAGCCATTACAATTTGATTTCCAATAGGAAGTGTAATGCCTCTGCAAACTTGAGCCATATGAATCTGCCAAGGATGTAAGCACACTTTGCAGATGTCTACGCACCGTATGGATGTCTGCGCACCATGTGAGCATCCTCGACAGTAACTCCCCTGCCAATGCTCAAAATAGGTGCCAAGTAGAATGAGAACAATGGGCTTATGTGGAATTAAGCCTACAAATTTGGTTTTCTAAAGCTGAGAAGGGTAAAAGGGGAATTCGCATTAGGGCTGCAAATTTTCTCCAATACATTTTTCCCCAACTTTAGCATGCATGAGTACTGATGAGTTCTTCAGTAAAGTATATTGAAGGAGTAGTAGGGTTAGAAAAGTATACTTGAACCGTCGGGGAAGAAGATCACGATTTGGCAAACCCGAGAGTGTAGGACAAGTGAAAGGACCTCATAGTTCCATAGAACTATGAAGTTGAAGAAAGAAAGCACCTTACAGGCCCTCAGACCTACAAGGAAGGTATCCTCCAAGAACTCTCACATGAAGGAAACCAGGGAAAGAACCTTACAGACCCACAAATCTACAAGGAAGGTATCCCATAAGAACTCTCACATGAAGGAAACCAAGGAAAGCACCTTATAGACCCACAAACCTACAAGGAAGGTATCCCCCAAGAACTCTCACATGAGGGAAACCAAGAAGAGGGGAGTCCGTAGAGTCAGCAAGTGCCGACATGTTTATTCGTAGATAGAACACGTTAGGAAGTGGTCACGCAAGCTAGTAAGTAGACAGTCACTCAGACCGTCAAGTTGGAAGACTTTCAAAGGGGTCCCTTGGGAACCCTTCAAAAGGAAGAGAGGTCCACTCAAGGGACACATGATATTAAAGGTGAATTCTAGTGAGGTTGCCCCCAAGCTAGAGGTAAAGATGTGAAGTAAGGTTTAGTTGGGCTGCCCCCAAGCTAGATGTGAAGATGTATGATAGGTCTAGTCAGGCTACCCTTGAGGTAGATGCAAATATAGGGAAAAAGTCTAGTCGGGTTGCCCCAAGCTAGACGTAAAGATGTAAAGGCTTTCGAATCCCTTGGGATCCCGATGTGAAAAGAAAGGGTCCACTCAAGGGACACACTATTCGAAAGTTGATGCCTTATTTCTCGAATTAATTCATCATTAAGGAATCCTTCTAAAATATTTTCACTTCATCAAGGAATTCGAAAGGAAGGATACGCCCCCACAGAAGGGGAAGATAAATGTTGTTCTTGCTTCAGAGGAAGGTTCTCAAGTCCTTTCTTTATGAACCCGTGATGAAGGAAATATGTTCCCTTAGGGTTTCAAGTCAAGAATGCAATTCTAGAAAAGAATTGTGTCAAGGGTCTTGAGAAAATATTTGTTGGTAATGAATGCATTTTCTAAAGATCTAGGTAATATAGAAGTGGTGTTGTCACACATGAGAGGGACAACTCAAGCAAAGAAGAGAGAAAGATAAAGAAAAATCAAAATGAAAGAGAACACAAACAAAGGGCGTAGGGGGATTTGGTTTCATGAGGTCAGATCTATGGTTGCTTATATAAATAGTAGGTAAACACGGTGCAAGGGTGAAAGATCATCAATTCCCAACCAGATCAGGAAGAATGCATGGAAGAAAAAGTAAAAATAAAAAATTGGGTCAACATGGAAGGAAGCCTAAATGCTCCCAATGCTTTGCATCATCCCAAATTTTTCGAAAGTCAATCACAAAAATTGAAGAATGATGATAAAAATAGAAGAAGGTTTACAACACAAACTCCATGCCTATATCCATGCACCAATAGGGGTGACGAGGGTCATCCAGGCACACATAAAATGATCATGGGGGAACACATCACTACATACACACATCTAATCTAAAGAGAAAGAAGGGGTCTCCCCCTAACACTCATCAACCAAGAGGTCATCAACTTCCCACTCTAGATCATCGTAGGGGGAAGGATGATGAGCCTAGAGTGGTGTAATGTTAAGGGGAAGAGATTTTGACCCTCCCACAACAAGGGCTAAGGAAGGATCTGTGAGGTCTTTTTCGCTCAACTCTTGTGGGTCTAAGGTCAATGACCTTGCGAATATTGCTAACAAGGTCAGAACTTCATCCACTAAGTTAAACATGCACTTAACGAGAGTTCCATGTTTCACCTCAGTGGACAAAGGAGTTTACGCTCGAGGTTCACCGCTAAGCTCACCGAGTAATTCAAGAGTGGTGATGAACTCGGTAGAGGCTGGGATTGGTTTCATCACTAAGACATAACAAGTCAACACGAGATCACCTTTCAGGGAAGGTGGGCTCGTTTTACATCCTCGATTGCTGGAGGGACCACTTTGTACCTTCTTCTTCATTAGAGGAGGCAAACTCCCCACAGATGAAGCAAGAAGGCTAGAGGGAGAGGAGGAGAGAACCGTAGTAGATACAACCAAAGTGTTAATCATATCTATAGGCTTCGGGAAAGGTGGGACATCCAGAATGGATGTCAATAGAGGTAGGTCTAGCGAAGGAGCGATGAACACCTGCACATTTCCAGATGCATGTGCACTCACAACAGAAGCCATAAGTGATACTAAGTTGGTTTGACCAGAAGGGAGAGAGGAGGATATGGTAGGGAGTCCTGATATAGGAGCATTCATCTCCTCTTCCTTCTTTTGTGAGGCATACTGCTCAGCCAAGAGAGCCTTTCATTGGTGCTTGTGCTCGTGCGCAAGGCGATTTCTATGACTCTTCAAACTAGACGTTGGAGGTTGTGAAGGAACTGAAGGCTCCTACTCAGCCATGGGAGTATCCTCCACAACTATTTCCAACAGAGGAATAGGCTCCTAGATGGGAGAAGGAGGAATAGGTCTAGAAACAGCAGGAGGAATTGACTCTAGCACCTCGACAGTGGGCCTCTTCCCATTCACTTCTTTAAGAGTAGGAGTGGTAAGAGGCCACGAAGAAAATTCTCTTCAAGAGCCCTTCTTCTTGCCATACAAATAGTACCAAGGTCCAGGAGACCCATTAGGGAGATTCGATATCCTTATTTTGGGTCTATGCCAAGTAGGAACCATTGAACTTAATGGATAGAGACTAGGATTACTCATCAAATACTCTTCTTAGGAAAGGGGAGTGGGTGAGGTAGCTCGAGAAGGAGCAAGCTTCTCCTTTCCCTTTTGAGAAGAGATGGCAGTTGGATGTTCTACTACGAGAAGGGTGAGTTTTGGCTATCCCTTGCCTCCAGTCTTATACTTCACATAGTTCTTGTAAATTAGGTTTGTTCTTGGTGGAAGCAGACCGACTAGAGTAGGCCAAAAAGTAATCCAATAAATATCCCCCATGAGACACCACAGGCCGGCATCCATTGTCATCCACTACGTGTATGAAACCCTCATGGGAAAACTTTAAACACTTGTGAATTACGAAGGTGATCCCATTCATGAAAGCTAGCCATGGTATACCTAACTTCACCCTGAATAGGTCTGGATCTAAAATAACATCAAAAATTGTGTCTACTTTCCTAGGTCCGACTAGGATGGACAACGTTATTGATCCATATGGTTTAAGAGACAAACCATCATGCGTATGGGTGATGGAATTTTTTTTTTCATATTCCTCCCTTTGCACAGAGTTCAAGAATAGAGTCTCCTCTATGATGACATTCACTCTACTCATGGGGTCGACTAAGACCCTCGTCATAATGTTTCCATTGAGGTGAGCAGGAATGTAAAGCAGAGAGGGTTTATCATTTGCTGGTACATCTTGCAAAGTGAAAGTTATATCTGGAAAACTAGTCGCAAGATGAGGAGAAGGAGTAACAGTAACCATGTTAACGTAGGCTTCAGGCTAAGAAACAAAATCAGAAGGATCGATAATCATAGTAGAATGTGATGAAAATGGGTCCATGTATATTTGTAATTCACTATTAGCTTTCACCATTGATTTATTCATGTTTTTTTTGCTTCCATCGAGACGAATATTACCATCCTCGATGTGATCCTATATCTCATTACACAGGTGCATGCAATGTTCGGTATCATATCTGTTAACTCTATGGTATTAACCATAGATATTTTCTTCATACCAGCTAGGATATGGTTACCTAACTAGTTTTGGATTAGCAAGTTAATGATCTTATCATTCAATAGCTTTTGTAAGATGGAGGAATAATATTCTGATAACTTTGTGAAATTTCAGTCACATCTAAGGCTATTGTTATCCATAGCGGCTACTACATTTGCAATGAATTTTCCTTTCCCAGAGATTGATACAATGGACTTCCCTTTTGGATGGCAACACGAGGAAGATCCCTGAACTGAACTACCATCTGTTGATACTCTTGTAGGGCCGCACACAAATGCACAAAAGAAGGGTATTTCATAAGGGAAAATTTGTCTTGCCAAGGTCATTGTAAGTTCCCTATGAACACCTTTTGCACATCGTAGTCCAGTAATGGGTACATGATATTTGAAAAAAAGAGCACCTAATAGTGTGCTATGAAATCAATAATCTTCTCATTGTCCCCTTGTTTACACTGAACAAGGTCAGAGAAGGTCATTTTAGGCCCGATGTTGGCTTGGAACTGTTGTAGGAATTGGTTCACAAGCTAATCAAACAAAAAGATGGAATTGTTGGGCAAGGAACAATACCACTCAAGTGTTGTTTTGTTGAGAGATCGAGGGAAAAATTTGGCCATCAATTCATCATGATGGAAGAAATCTGTGCATAAGGCAGTAAAGGCATACACATGTGTTTGCAAGTCCCCTTTGCCGCCATATTTCTTGAATTTAGGAATCTCCATCCCTTGTGGGAAAGGAGTGTTTAGAATTGCTACCAACGATGGGCTATGTCAAAAGAAGGGCTAGAAGATAGGATGGGCAACAACCTGGGAAAGGTTTTCCAGTTGGTTCTACATCTTCCCCATATTTTGAAGAAGGGTATTTATAATCGAGTCGTTAGAAGATATATGACTAGTGGAACCACCACCAAATCCATTACCAATACCATTGCCATGACTACCGTTGGGGCCACCACTAATTCTACCACCACCAGTGTGACCTCTATTGGAGCCACTGCCACTTCCAAAGCCACTACCATGACCTCTACTAGAACCACTTCCACTAGTACCACCCCCGCCACTAAAGCTACCAACACCAAAGCCCCCATAAATCATCCCACCAAATCCTCCACTATCAGAGGAAATAGGAGGGGTGAAGTGGAAACCCAAAGGGTTCTTTTTTACTTTGACAATTTCATAACTTTCAAAAGTAGTGGGGATAGTGATTGTAGGGACTGTGTCGGCCATGTACACAAATATGGGAGCCATGGAAACTCCTAATTGTCTCTCATGGTCCTTGAAGGGGCTACCTCGCATCATGCTGCTACGATTCAAGGGAGCGCACACTTTAATAGTCGGACCAGTGAGACTAGCTGGTAGTTCTACACCTGTTCATTCTTTTCCTACCATATATTTTATTTCACTTATAACCTTAGCAACCCTAGCTAGCTTCAGGTCTTTTTCCAGGTGATTTTCAAAATCCCTTGACCCTTTTCTTAGACTAGTGATGTATTCAAAAGGGATGTGGATAGCTTCAAAATCATCTATGGATGATGATGTAGGTGATGTAGGAGGAGTAGGGATGTGGCCAGTTTCATCGAAGAATCTGGACTCGCCTTGTGACACCTACTCCTGCATAGAAAGACCAACCGCAGAATCAAAGAAAAGACCAGTAGTGAAACTAGAAGAAACCTTCATCTTCTCCATCGGAAGGTGTCACAAAATTCTCCTAACAATATACCCAGAGGTTGTGGAATGGGCTGTGATGCTCATAAAATCTCACAACATGCAAGAGTACAAAGATCAAAGTGTACAAGAGAAAAATCTCAAAACACAGACAAATGACAAGACATTGGTTCACGTCGAGTTCACCAAAAATTTAAGAGAGGAGGACCAACTACTACAAGGCCCCAGGGCATGAAGGGCCGAGAATAGTAGGCTTACCTAAATTACCTCAGTTTAAGGGAGGGTTAGGAAAGGTGGAATCTGAACATGATGAGGACTATAAGGTCCTTTGATCACCCTACAAACCCAAGATTCTAAAGGAGACTAGCCGAGTTGGTTTTTAGGGTCAACTTTTTGTCTCAGATAGCTCTTTGTTAGAGGATCATAAACGCGTGGTTCTGGGATGATAATGTGGTGCATTGGCATCTCTCAGGTGCGTTGGCATCCGTACGACTAGATAACTAGGAAGACAAGGTTTGACCACTAAAAATGAGACTTACAACCTAGTTAATAGTTTCTAAGGGAGTAGAATAATACTATGAAATATGAAAAATATAGATGAATGTGATAAAACAAGTATATTACCTTAAGGGTGACAAAAATGATCTCACACAATAGCTTGTTCGCTATCTCACTCTGAGATATCTCCACCTACACATAAAAAAGAGGGAAAATTTTGGGGGGCTATTTAGGGGTTTGCCTCAGTCAGACCCTTGGTTTGGTGTTTCCATCTCCACAAATAGCCAAGTTTGCGTCGATTTAGAAATGATACGATAAAGAAGAAAATCAAAGCAATAGAACACTAAACCACCGCAAAGTAGTAATGTGCTAACTTAACCAAGTAAAAGAGAAGATGAGTGAGAAGCTTATCGCCTCTACCCAAAGTGCTTAAGGCTAGTGGGGGAGAAAATGAGAGGAACTCAAGCCTCTACTACAATGGCGTTGTCCTATGCTTGCTCTATTGAAGTGATGGAGTGATGAGATTGTTGTTATGGAGTGTAATATGTTGCTTCAATGCTTGAAGTGAATGCCAAGAGATTGTGGATGAGTGTGTAGAGATCAAATAACTCTCAAATGAATGAATGAGAGGTCAATATGAAGAAGAGAGATGAAGAAATGACCATATTCGGGGCGTCCAACCGAAGGGAGGCATTACAATTCGACTTCCAATAGGAAGTGTAATGCCTCTACAAAATCCAACCGCAAGAATCTACCAGGGAAGTAAGCACACTGCGTGGGCATCCTCAACAATAACTCCCTTATCGACACTCAAAATAGGTGCCAAGTGGAATGAGAACAATGGGCTTATGTGGAATTAAGCCTCCAAATTTGGTTTTCTAAAGTGGAGAAGGGTAAAAGGGGAATTTTCATTAGGGGTGAAAATTCACTCCTATACACATTTAAACAAGGGGATTCAAATAAGTGAAACCCAACAATTGCTTTTTCCAAATTACAATTATTTTGTTCACTTTTATTTTTCAATCATGCGAAAGTTACACACAAGAATGGAATGTGTGATTTTGAAGACATTCATACTATTTTGTAACATTCCATCTTGCAAAACTGTAGGTGTTAAGAAGAAAGAAACCCACCATGAGAAAACCCTTTACATTTAAAGAAGGAGATTCAAATAATTGAAACCCAACATTGTGTTTTCCAAATTACAATTATTTTATGCACTTTTTTTTTCAACCATACAAAAGTTAAGCATAAGAATGGAATGTGTGATTTTGAAGACATTCATATTTTTTTGTAACATTCCATGTTGCAAAATAAAAGGTGTTAATAAGCAAGAAACCCACCATGAGACAACCCTTTACATTTAAACAAGGAGATTCAAATAATTGAAACCAACATTGTGTTTTCCAAACTACAATTATTTTGTACACTTTTTTTTTTCAATCATGTGAAATTTAAACATAAGAATGGAATGTGTGATTTTGAAGACATTCATACTATTTTGTAACATTCCATGTTGTAAAACCATAGGTGTTAAGAAGAAAACAACCCATTGTGAGACAACCCTTTACATTTAAACAAGGAGATTCAAATAACTAAAACCCAACATTGTGTTTCCCAAATTACAATTATTTTGTGCACTTTTTTATTGAATCATCCAAAATTTAAACACAGTTATGGAAGGTGTGATTTTGAAGTCATTCATACATTTAAACAAGGAGATTCAAATAATTGAAATCCCACATTGTGTTTGCCAAATTACAAAATACAAGGTGTTGTAAAACCCTCTGCAACCGAATTGGTTAGCACCCCTCACCTTGATTTGGTCGGGTTTCTCCTCCAACTCCTCCATGTTCACTCCAGACTTCAGCTTGCAATGTGAAAACTACCTCTAAATCCTTCACGTGCACTCAAACCTTTAGCTTTTAACGTGCAGATTGGATACTCATCGTGTTTTTAGCCTTCTTTCTCAAACAAAAATGCACATGTCAGTTTGCCTCCAATTTTCTTGCACCAAAAAAAAGTGAATGAAAGCGCTAATTTATGGGCAAGATAAGGAACCTATGTTTATTGATTGACACGAGGCAGGAAAACTGACCTGATGACGCTGTTAACTCCTACCTACCATTTCCCAAACGTTTGGTCCCATCTACTAGTTTCATCACTTTTCTCCCCCATCTGGCGAGCCCCGCACTATGACGTCTCATCATGTTATGTATGTTATTATGTATGTTTTCATACATTTTTGTATGTACATAAGTGATTTTTGTCTAGGAGTTAGTCAACTCTAGATCCATGATGGGTGCTTTTGTGGGGATGGATAGCCGCTACCTTTGGAATAGGATAGGAGTATATGCCAAATATTTTATGAGAGGCTATCTCACTCTTTAATGTGAGCAAACAGTTTACGAGCATCAATAAAAATTTCATAGGATGGGCCACCAACAAAGAAATATATTTAAAAAGTCTTTATCAGGTCAGTTTTTTATGGGTAAGGATTAAAAATCCACCATCAAATTGAGGAATATGCTTTCATGTACCATACTATAATTAAGGGATAGCACTTGGAAAACTATGCAATTTGTTTTCAAGCTTGGGAAAGACCTGAATAGTGTGATATTTTTCAATGTGACACCTTTGGGTTGTTTAAAGACCCCGAATCTATACCCTTTTTTTGAGTTTAAAGACGACATGAGTGACAAAACACTATTTCAACTCATTGACCGCTATAAAGCGGTTTCCCTTCCATGTAGGACATATGGGAAGATATTTTGTTTCATTTTCATTTGCCAGTACTGTAGACACTAAAAATTTTCCTAAGCCCGTGACTCTTAATTTCTTCATATTTCGTTCATCTTTATTTCTCATAATTAAATAATGTTAATTATTTAATCATTTTCTAAAGTCATATGTGTTTTATTAATTGAAATCACTTTAATTATTTAATTCATTCATTCCCTTCTTTATTTCCCTTTTATTGATTAAATAAATATTATTTATTTAATTATGTCACTAATTAAACCTATTTTCTTTCTAAAAAAATATTCTTTAGCCTTTTCCCCCTTTAATTAAATAGATCTTTATTTATTTTATTTAATCCATTTTATTAAATAAATCTTTATTTTATTTAATCCCAAAATCTTGAATGTTGAATTAAATTATTATTTAATTCATAAAAAGATTTATCCATATCACAATTTTCTATAATTAAATAATATATTTATTATTTAATTAGTCATCTATCACTTAAGTCTAGATAAGATTTAATTTTCTATAATAGACAGTTTTATCTATGTCAATCTTATCTTCTACTTGCAATTCTCTATTAATTAAATAACTTTAATTATTTAATTAATTCATTTTTTATCTTCATCCAATCCTCTATTGATTAAATAACTTTAATTATTTAATTAATTATTATTTTTATCTTTATTCAATCGTCTATTAATTAAATAACTTTAATTATTTAATTAATTTATTCTTACCTTTATTCTTTCTTGAATCACTAATTAAATATATCTTCCTTTCTAAAATTAAATAAATTATTATTTAATTTACCCTCATCACATTTTTTACTATAATTAAATAATCACTTTAATCATTTAATTATTCTTTAACCTTTTCGACAATTAATTAAATAAATCTTTATTTATTTAATTAAATCCTTAAAATTCAAATGTTGAATTAAATAATCATTTAATTCATAAATATTATTATTCTTCGAATATTCATTTGATTAGATAATCGCTTAGTTATCTGATTATTCACTTTCCACTGAAGTTGAGATCTAATTAAATTAGTGAGTTATCTCCGATTTAATATTTGCTTGTTTCTGACGAATAGACTTTCTGGGTTTAATCAGTCACTCATATTCTTCTACATGCAAACTATTATTAATTAAATGACATTATTTATTTAAATAATTTATTCGTGCGTTCAAACATAATGTTTCTATTTTATCTTTCACATACAATTCTTATTCTTTCGATTTCCGAACAGTCTCAACATCAGATTAAATTATTATTTAATTTAATCTTCATCATGCAAAATTTTCCAACTCACTGTTTAACTAGCACAAATATTTATCGCATGAAATTCATCAATCTTGATCGTTGATCTCTCTTTTGAATCTGAGCCGATCATTCAAAAACTAGATTTCTATAAATTGGTTGACTTTTGTCATTATTCCTCCTCCCGAAATCGATATACTTTTGGAAGCGACTTGTTAATCTTCGATATTTTTCTATAATCAAATACATCAAGGCTATACTTGCACACTTATTGAAAATATTAGGGCAAGAATACTATCATGACAAAATGGAGAAGGACAATCGAGATAATTCGAAGGAGTGTACAAATATTCGGTGAGAATGTTTAAGTTATTGTTTTATTTATTTCCTTTATGTTTTGTTGTTTAATTTATATTAACGCTTTGAATTGCTTTAACCTCTTTGCTTTTCTATTTATTTTCTTATGTTACATTTGGTGAACCCAACGTGAACTACTAACCCTCTTTATTGGCATTCTTTGTTTGGAATTTTTGGTGGTTTTTTGTCTTGAAGGGTGTAGGTATTTTTGAAGAATCTTGAAAATAACACTTTTGGAAGCCTTTTGAGGTCAAATAGATAGCATGGTTGCATCCTCGAGAGATGAATTTTCATATATTATATTGCATATTTTGGTTAAGGGTAGCATTTTTTACAAGAAAAACATAATTTTTTGTGGCTGCGAGCTGAAGTGATGCATTTGCAAGCCAAAATGACGCATTTGTGGCTTCCTGTGACACATCTAATTTTTTTTGACACAATTTTGGCTTTCTGTGATGCATTTGACTTCTGTGACGCATCTGATTTTCTGTGATGCATCTGTGGCTTCCTACAATGCATTTGGCTGGTAAAAAAATAATTTTCTAATTTTTGAAATTCTGAATTTATGCATCTGACTTCCTATGATGCATCTATCTTTGTGTGATACATCTATGCTTTTCTGCGACACATCTGACTAGTAAATAAGTTTTCCAAAAGTTTATTTTTATTTTCTAATTTATAGTTTTATTTTGACTAATTTCAAGTTTGCAGCGTGTGTTTTTAAGGAGTTAACATAGTGTTTGTAGGACGATTAATAGAAGAAAAACATTCAACCTTTTCTGCAGGACGAGTGACAAAGAAACAAAAAAGAAACTACTAATCTGTGTTTTGCAGAACCTTTGACGAAGACAAAAACTTAAACTACTAACGATTTCTTTGTAGGACCAGATTCAAAGAAGAGATTTTTTTAAAAGGAAAAAAAAAACAATTTATTTGAGTAGATAAATAATTATCTTTCGAGGCTTAAAAATGAATCATTATCTTTTGTGTTTGTTTATGTTTAGATTAGATCCCGATTTGGTAACAAAAGTATCCTCTCCCCTTGTGCATTCATATGGTCTTGGGTGTAAGAGAAACTATTATTGACTCTAGAAATTGGGCCTGGTTTGGTGTTCAAGAGTAACCAAAGTGACTCAAACAAGAAAAACACATTTTTTTGTGGCTACGAGTTGAAGTGATGCATTTGCAAGCCAGAATGATGCATTTGTGGCTTCCTGTGACGCATCTAACTTTTTGTGACACAATTTTGGATTTCTGTGATGCATCTGACTTTTGTGACGCATCTGATTTTCTATGACGCATCTGTGGCTTCCTGTGACGCATTTGGCTGGTAAAAAAATAATTTTCTGGTTTTTGAAATCCTGAATTTATGCATCTGACTTCCTATGATGCATCTATCTTTGTGCAACACATCTATTCTTTTCTGCGACACATCTGACTAGTAAATAAGTTTTCCAAAATTCTATTTTTTATTTTCTAATTTATTATTTTATTTTGACTAATTTCAAGTTTGCAGCGTGTGTTTTTAAGGAGTTAACATAGTGTTTGCAGGACGATTCATAGAAGAAAAACATTTAAACTTTTCTATAGGACGAGTGACAAAGAAACAAAAAATAAACTACTAATCCATGTTTTGCAGAACCCTTGACGAAGACAAAAACTCAAACTACTAACGATTTCTTTGCAGGACCAGATTCGAAGAAAGGCTTTTTTTAAAAGGAAAAAAAGAACAATTTATTTGAGTAGATAAAGAATTGTCTTTTGGGGATTAAAAATGAATCATTATCTTCTGTGTTTGTTTATGTTTAGATTAAATCCTGATTTGGTAACAAAAGTATCCTCTCCCCTTGTGCATTTGTACTATCCTAGGTGTAAGAGAAGCTATTACTGACTCTAGAAATTGGGCCTGCTTTGGTGGTCAAAAGTAACCAAAGTGACTCAAACCAATAACGAGCTAAAGCCAAGCTTCTCCCAACTGGTATAGAAATTATAATGCTTGAGGAAACTCAGTATTATAGGAGCTCCTGTGGACCATCTATTAACTCCTCGGTACCCTTGTGTTGTGTCGAAACTTGCAGAGCATAACCACTGCAGACTAGCATGATATTGCATCTCACGTGGCCTTCTGAATGAGCGCCCATACTAATTCGCCAACTTTTTTTAGTTTAAACCAAAAACCTTCTATTTGTTGGTGCAAGAGTTTGGACCTTTGAAGTCGTCTCACAAGCTTACGGTTCAATAGTATAGATGAAAATTTTGCCATGGGAGAGTCATGGGAATTGAAGCTTGGCTGACTCGAGAAGTGTGTGTCATGGAGGGGAGCTTGTGTGGTCAAGCTTCTAGTCATCCACTTTGAATAAGCGTAGCTGGGGAAACCCGAGTGAGAATTCAACAAGTATTGTCACTGCTAACCTTAGGATTGTACTTATTTTCTATAAATTATACAGGTTCATGATACATCAAAACAAAAACACTTTATCTTCTGATTGTCAATATTTTGCCAAAATTTGATCACGAAACAAAGTCAGTTGAAAACCCAGTTTACCAGAATACTGCACCTGTCAAACTAAGTCGCATCTATTAACTAAAAAACTGCAAATGTCAATTTGAGTCACATATGTCAACCAAAAACTCACAACTGTCGAAACTGAGTCGAGTTTGTCATTTACCAGATAACTCAAACCGCCTTTGTCAATCTGATTCACATTTATCATACTGAGTCGCATCTATCATAGTGAGTCACATCTATTTATTAGTAAGCCACATCTAATCTGGTGAGTCACATTTTCCTATCATAAACCTAAGACTTATTTTACCAAAAACCACATATGTTACTGAGAACCGCATTTTTCAAATTTTGTGACGCATTTGTAAACCTAAACTGCATTTTCCTGAGAACCAAAAAACCAGAATTCACTGTCACAGTCTGAAACCAAACAATCATACTAGTCGTTGATTTCTCTTTTCACAGTGATCCTTGAACAAAAAACCAAAAAAATTGCTCATATCTTACATAATAGCATCCTTCAGGTATCATTTAGCTTTGGTAATAGGCATCCTAGTTACATAATTCAGCTGTATCTTAGGAGAATTACCTTGCATATCTTAGAATAGGATAACTTTCCACATTTTGGGAAAACCCTTTCTTCAACGAACATTGTCATTGAACTTAGTCACTTATTAACATATCTTTTGTCCTGCACATGAGTCCTTCCAGCTCAACAGTCTAGTTTGGGAGCTCACCTTATCTTTTGGTCCTCGTCCTACAAAGGTTCCTTGAAAACAATAAATTGTAGCCTTGGTTAAACTATAGGTGGTAGGTAACCTCTTATTAGAATCTTCCAAAATTGATTACCTTAGAAGCTTGATTAGACTTTTGTATATTAAACACAGTCATCCTAGCATAAAGATCATTTTAGACATTTCTTATTTGCCATAAAATACCAAAAAAATAGTTGCATTCATTTCTTATATCCATAAATTCTTAAAAACATATATTAAGTTCATATCATTTCCATCCATAGACATAATTCCATAACATTTGCATTGCCATCCACCACCATGTCTTTCGTTCACCTTGATATGCTTGTTAGTCAAGTTGAATACCAATTACTCCACATTGGTTAATACCAACAAGCCATAGACTTCAAAAGACAATTTATCCAATCCAAATTCCAATCAATCTCAACCCATGGTCAACTACCCACATACCCTTACTACCAGCAATTCATAAGCCCTAGTCATTCAGTCATCTACTCTCACTATCAAGGGTCACTTGAGACAATCCATGTCATTAATCCATGAAAAACATCTGCTAGGCATGCCTATCCTAACCTTGAAAAGGGAAACCAACTTTCCACTAATCCCTTCCAACCTTCCATGTCCTATCCTAGTCCTTCATCCACTAATCCCTTTCAATCCATTCCATCTCAATCTACATCTAGTCATGAAAATACATCTAGTCATGGTCTCCAAAGTCAACTCCCATCTACTAAACTTGAGGATACATGTCAAATGGAAAGTCCAAAGCATGACATCATGGCTTCACCTTCATGTCAATATCAAAGTAGTGGGTGATCCCACAATAGTGGTTTACAATTTTTGGCCAAATTGGACATTGAAATTATTATTTTTAACTAAATCTTCACATTCTGGCACCTATAGATGCTAAACCGTGAGGAATTTGAAGATGATGCACACTAAAGTATCATCACATCTTCTTGTTAATTCCACTCATTAGGGAACAACCGCTTCATTTTCCAAACCTCAAAACTTGTGCCAAAAGCCGCCATGGAGACGAAACCATAATCATTTGCAACCATAACCGTTGACCTGTTAGTTTCCAGTAGTAGACATCATTTTACTCCTCTTCGATTAAGTACTTGTCTACCCATTTCTGATACTCTTCATCTATTGGCCAGTCAAACTTCACCACCTCATTCACCTTAGTATTGTAGGGTGTATATTTCACTGCAACTTGATTGGCCTCTCTTTCAAAAAACTCAAAGAATGTGTTGGTATTAATTATTTTGTCCATGCTACTTACTGACAAGTCATATTCAGAATCATCACAAATCAATTTGATTTGTGCATTAATAACTTCTTTTTCCCTTTCCTGCCATTGTTGAAATGTTTTAACATTTCCTTGTGCATCAGTGATGTCTGGAAAAAATGTATCACTCCAGTCATCAAAGCTCTTTACTAGCTCCCTAATTCTTCTACTCAAATCATCAGGTAGGGCCTAGAATCCCTTCAATGATTTCACAAATATTTGAGTAGGCTTCAATGATTGGGGCCTATTGTCTGCATCAAACCTAGAGGCCTTATACATAATATCCAAATCATTGGCCCTAGGGGTCCATTTCTCAGCCAAAGGCAAAACTATTTCCCGATCCCTATTGATGTTTTTTATTCCATCCAAAAATAAAGAATATAAAGAATGTACAGATGGTAATATACCATCCACCTTCTCATTTAAATGCCTCAAAACTGTGTCCACCACCTCATTTTGTTTGGTCGTTGCACCATCCTCACTCGCCTTTAAGGCAGCCTGTAATTCTGCGATCTTATTTAACATTTGCTTCTTGGTGGGATCTACATAATACTCAACTTCTTCTTCAACTGGCCCTGGTGTAGGATTGAGAAAAGGTGTCTAGATGGGGGATCTTGGAGTAGAAACAATTGGAGTAGTAGGGGGGACAAATCCTAAAGTAGGAGGTAATGCTCGGATACCATGAACACTGGAAGATTCTCCCACCTACCCATATTTCAACCTATCTACTTCAGATTGCAGCTCAACATTCCTTTGTTGCATCCTACTATATTCTCCAATTATTATATTGTACTTCTCTATCAAACTCTTCTTTTCAGCCTCTTCTCTCTCGGCTGTCTTTTGGGCCAATTTGGCCACATTAACTGCTAGGCTTGTAGCTTCTGTTGTTGAAGTTCCAGAAGCTCTCTTGATGATTAACCCTCCCCTTAGGTTTGGGCTAATATCAGCTATATTTGGCTTTCTTCCTTGGGGTACCAATGCCCATATGGCCAGAGTTTCATACTCCTCACTGTAGGCAGACTCTTGCAAAGCTGCCTTAACCTCTTCTTCATTGTTTTTCATAGGATACTTGGACTATAGGATAGTGTTGAATGCTACAACATCGGCTATGTACCACTCAGGAAAAAATAGGACACCAGCTTGAGTCACAAGTCTCCTTCCTTCCTCACGAGTGATGTTCTTGAATTTCTCCATTAGTTCGGCCTTGACCTCATCATCATTCTCCTGCAAAGACCTATCAGGTCTTGATTCTCTCCTTCTCTTGTACTTATCCCGATATTCCTCCAGTTTCATCCTCCAAATTAGTTGCAAGAATACAAGAGTCTTCACAAAGGCATCATCAACCAAGAAAGCCTTGCAGGCCTCCATCCTGACATCTTGTACACATTGCCCCTTTATATCCATATTAGATAACACCAATTGTGTTGATCTAGGAGGGGAAGGGATACTAGCCTGCATGTCTTGATCAGTCACAATTATCTCATCCATCAGAGCCTCTTGTGTTTCCTCAACTTTTTTCCTCTTAGGGCTTGGCTTTGATGGTAGCATTGTAGTATCACTTCTTTGGGGTGAATCTAGATCCACAATCCTTATCCCTTTGGGTCCTCTGATCCTTGGGGCTGGCTGTGATGATGCTTTCACTATTTTTTTCCCTTCTTATCCCCTTCATCCTCCTCACTTCTATCATTCCACTTTCTCTTGTACAAAGGCTTGTCAACTGGGGATTGATAAGTTGGCCTTGTTTCCTCAGGCCTCACCTTTGGTCTCTGAATTCCAAAGTCCATTTCCAAATTGACCTTCTTGGTCATCAAGGTGCCCATGATCTCTTTAAAATTATCCAACAAGAAAGCAATTCTCTTGTGGAATGGAGTAAACTCCATTAATGGATCATATTTTGGATCCATTTTGTGCACCATGGCCAACAACTTCTCATAGGCAATCCATTTCTCTTTATTCAATTCGTACCTATTCAAATCAAACTCATTTTTGATTAGGTCCTTAGGAAATTTGAATTCATGCACAAATTTTCCACCTTTAATTCATTGTTTGAATAAGGCAAATAATCCCTCAGGGTCATGCTGCCTCCTAGATCCAATCTTCAAATGATAATCATCAAAAAACCTTTCGAAGTGGACCCATCTTCCCTTGGAAAAGACAAAATCTGAAACAACAGTATAATCAGGGAACAAAGTCCCTTTCCCTCTCCCTGTCAGGTTATCTTCATGAATGCAACCTAGTTGCCACATGACCTCAACAAACCTTATTCTAGATGGTACATTGTATGGGAGAATATGAGGGGCTCCTTGGAAACAATACACCCTTAGGACAATGCTTACGAGGTACAAGATGATATCACCCCAATTGTGGCATACTTTTAGATCAAGCTTCCTCACCTTCGGTTGGAGGAAGTCATGCAAATCTTTAGGGAATCTTGGCACATTTACCACCAATCTAGCTCCTAGTCTGGAGGCAAAGTAGTTATCAAACTGCACAAAGTTGACACCTCCCCTGTTGTAAGACAAATTTGCACTCCACAGCTCTACTGGTAACCTTTCTCCATTCACCTCTTTCCTCAACTCCATCTTTTCTGAGAAGAAGCTGACATTCTTGTACAATAAAATATGGATTAATAGGGAGTACCAAAAGAAAGGAGTGCCAACATCCCCCACAAGCAACTTCATCAAACCCTCATGTATCTTTTCTGTAAGAAAATATGCATAGTCATATACCATGGAGAAGTTGGGATGCTGAATTTGAGCCCCCATGATCATATATGCAATGGGCATCACTATATTTGGGCTGAATCCCAAAATCTGGCACAATGAATAGAATGTTGCCAAAAAGTGATTGGAAAAACAACTTAGCCTGAAAGGCTTCTGGTCATTTGGGCTGATATGAATCATTGAACTGCCTGCCCTGGCCAGGTGAGGAGGAAGTAACTTTAATCTGAAAAGAGGCTTTGACCTCGCATATTCCTGCTTCATCTCCTCAAGATCAATGGGAATCAAGAATGGACTAGACTCACTCAAATCAAAAACCTGTTGAATTTCAACTGCACTTACGCTTAGCAGAATCCCACCATCATTATCCCTAATCACCCTTGTAATAGGGTCATAACATGTTGCCACTGCTCTAAGTAGGTCCACGTCATGAAACACATTCGACACTGGTAGTTTCCCCATGTCGTACCTCCAACCATTAAAAAAGGGGTGGGGTAGGTTTCTTTGTCCATACTATAGCCTGGACATTTCTAGACCTATCATTGGATTCCTAGCATCTGCAATATTATAATTTTTGCACTCTAGTCCCTCACCCAGGGTTCTTTCATTCATTAACACTAAACCCACCCTTATGTCATTCGTTGATAACGGAAGTTGATCCAAAAAATTATCATATAAATTCCTCTGTAAATAATCAACATGGCCAGAGTGTTGCTTCGGTGGTGCCATCTCAAACAACTATGGCTTCTTTAAATTTCAAATTATTAAACAAACTAGGGCTACCCAGAAAATGAAATTACAACACAACTGTGCAATTTCCAACAATTTAAATGAACCAATAACCCTCCAACAATAATCAACAACCCCCAGATCACCATCACACTACAACCTTTCAAAAAAATCACAGTCAAATTAAACGAATGATACAAAAATAAACTCACGGGATTTCGCGTCTTGCAGAGAACCAAACTTTCACTGTGATTGCTTGAAATTTTTTATCTTTGGCTCTGAACCGCTTCGAAAATATTTGAATGCTTTTGTGGTGAAGATAGAATGAAATCAAATACTTTATGTTGATTGAAATTAGCTAGTAGACGTCTCATCTACCATTAAGGCTCATTTGCATGTTGCGCCAACGGCTCCAATCACATTTGATGCAAATTAAAACCTCAACCGTCGATCTTTTGTGTTTGTTGGATCGTCAAACGACCACCTTCACAAAGGCTAATGTAATCTCCATGTCAGCATCAAGGGCCCACCACAATATGCGATGCCAAAGGGATACACATGGCGTCCACTCGTGATATTAAAATCACTAAATATCTTGCATCTTTGGATCATGCGATGACGGGCAACCGTTGATTCCCACCATCAGCGATCGTGTTCACTCACAGCAGTCAGTAGCACCAAACATAACCATCGAGCAACTTTTCATCAAGATTAAAACACTACCGTCGATCTAGAGCATGTGCATCTCGCAGCTATTTTAGTAACCCACTTTATAATGTATTGAAGTCCGACGTAAATATTAAACACTTTATTAATCCTTTTTCGGCATCGGTAGCTGAGACATGTGGCGCTCACCCGTGATATCACAATCTATTGAAACCCAGTGGTGATGTCATCGCGAGATTGCGGGGAACGACCAGGATCAACCGTAGGATGATCGATGGTCATTAAAATATTTCCTACAAAATAATATAATTATTAAAAGGGCGAAAGGGGACATCGCCTAGGCCAACAAAAAATGATGGCTTAAGGTTGTTCTTAAAGCACGGGGCATGGGCCAACCTAGACTTAGGAAATAATAAAGTCAGGTGAAATATTTAACACAATTTATTAAAGGGGCCCGACCTAAACGAGTCAATGGGAGATAAGTCGTTCTAAAACCTCCCTCAAAAGGTAATGGCGAAATAGATCCAAACCAGTGTTTATGATAGAACATTAGGATTTCATGAAGAACAAAATAAAATCCCAACCCTAGGCTTCTCCAAAATAGCACGACAAACCAGTAATGTGGCAAAAATTAATGGAACTAAAAGAATGAAATTTGAGGCTCCATCAGGATCACCCCATGGTTGATTGTAAATTTTACACCTTTATGCCTTTCTTGATTTACTCCATTAATGATTCATTATTTTGTTAATAGATGCAAAAAACATATTCTTTTGGCATTGTTGGTAGCAATGGATGCATATTTTGTGACATGAATGGTTTTCATAAAAGGTTTTGGTTGCCCTCTAACCTTCATCTCCATTAGCACATACACACGCACCAAAACTAACATATCTTCCAAAAAAAACCATCTTTGTTGCAACAGTAGAAGTAATTACATACTATTATGCACATTACACTTGTACGCCACATACAAAGTTGTAGGTTGAACCACTCATCGTGTTGTTCAACTTGCACTTTTTAATTTCATGAATTGTTAGATGTGTTTTTTCTACTCATGTTAAGTCACTCCAAACAAAAGGCTTGATATCACAACATGCCTGCTCAGGTAAAAGAGGTTTGTACACCTAATATACTATGAACTTTTAGTTTTATTTTCATGCAGGGTTGCAAATTTACTTGTTGTCTTTATTGTTGGAAGTGGATTCACTTTGAGAGGGGGGGATGAATCAGAGTGGAGTAATTTTAACTTTTAACTTTGAAAGCATAATGAAAATTTTACTCATTTAACCCAAAGTGATAGATTTGTTTAAGCAAGAGAACATTAACACTTTGGATCAGATTGACATGAGACTTGACTAACATTTACAAGCCATATAAAAAGCATCATATGATATTGTTCAATTAAAGCTTTATGAAAAATCTTGTTGTGCTTTATCAACAGAACTATAAAACTTCATAATATGCAACTTTTACTTGCTTTTGACAAAATTTTGAGCATTCATATAATGACCATAGAATGCAAAAGTTAATTCACTTTATGAAAGACATTTTGCATCAGATTTGCACAATCTAAATTTGAATGATAGACTTGAGCAAATTGACTTTAAAATTTTAAACATCCTTTAAGTATCAAAGCATTGACCAACTGAATGAGCACAATAACATAAATGACTGAAAGAAGGAGTATGCAAGATAAACATAAATCACACAAATGAGAGACACAAAAATTGCCGAGTGGAAAACCCTCCTGGGGTAGAAAAACCACTCCTAAACTGCCTTACTGGCTTAATTTCAAAACCACTGCTTGCAATGCCTTACAGGCTAATTTATGAGCACCAACTCAAGGAGAACCATCCCCTCATTTAGAGACACCAATCTCAAGAAGCACCAACCCCTCATTTAGAGACAGCAATCTCAAGGAGCACCAACCCCTTTACTGTTTTAGTAAATCATACAATAATACAGAGGATCTCT
Organism: Sequoiadendron giganteum; assembly: GCA_007115665.2. NCBI lineage: Eukaryota > Viridiplantae > Streptophyta > Pinopsida > Cupressales > Cupressaceae > Sequoiadendron > Sequoiadendron giganteum. Next base: position 179,363,524 of record CM021104.1, on the reverse strand, counting down.
CTGTTTCCTTTTTTGTTTCATACTTTTCTCATTGTTCTTCATCAAAAAATTAACTCTCTTTCTGTTTTTATCCTTTTCTCATGATACTATTCAAAATAGTTAACACACTGTGTTTTCAATTTTTCCAGCAAAAGGATTCTCATCTATGTCTCATACCAAACTATGATATATTGCACTTTTGTTGTCTCATTATGTTTTTAGGTTTTTCAATAATGATTAAAGCCCTAATCTCTCTGTTTTCTTCTAATTACAGATTTTATCATTACATTCAAAGAAGGTTACAATAGTTGCTCAATTTTCTATTTTAGAGAATAAAAACAAAGATGATTATCAAGTTACCAAACTTCAATCGACCAACAGTGCCATGCGTTTCAGTGTCCATGTGTGAAGGATAAAATGAAGAAATTATTCTGACAGGAATACCCAAGCACTATGCAAATATAGAAGGTAGATTGAAACCTGTCAGGTCTCAAGCAGCCTACACAAGCAGTGCTAAAAACAAGAACCATTAAAGCATGTTATGAAATTCATGAACAAAACCTTCGAAAAACCAACTGCAACAATAGTGTAACCAAAAAATCCAATGCACTGTAACTAAAACTTCAGAATGATGCATCCAATAACCATTATGAAAGAATCCAGGTAAGAGACTAAATAGATTTGAAGTCATCATGATTTCCCCAAAACAAATACCACTATTTCATAAAACTTATATGATAAATCTATTGTAAATTGCAGTTAAAATTATATGCAATCTATTTAGTTCTCACCAAGAAAAGATTTAACCAATTTTCACCTTCCATTTAGAAGTAACGATTTTGCAAACCAATTAAAAAAAATTGAATACTTGAAAATATCGAAATAGATGTTGCATGCAGCAATTTTACCTAACCTGTAAAGTAGCTTAGCAGCCTGAGCTTCTCCCTTATTCGAGCTCTTACTCGATGGCAGGAAATTGACAGGTGAATTGACCATTCTCATGGTCTTCCAATCTTTCTTATATGCTGTCAGTAAACCAACAAGATTCATAGTCAATGACCAAGAGAGAGATTCCATGGTGGCGGCCAGACTAGGGTTCCAAAGCCTTCAAACAAGAGAAGCGAAATAATGACCAAGCTTCCAAAAGGAACCAACACACGATTTTATTTCTCAACCGTGCTACCGCATCCACCATTTTGTTCACCCACAGTATAGTGGTGACCAGCACTGACTGTTACCACTTCCTTACCGCTCAATCACGGTCTCCCTTCAGACTACCCGTGGTATAGCGATAGCTCCTTTCATACCGCTAACCGTTTCCATTGCATTACCGTGGTTATCTTTCTGACTACCCACGGTATAGCGGTAGCCATCTTGTATGTCGCTAGATGTTTTCACCACATTACCATGGTTATCTTTCTAACTACCTGCAGTATAGCGGTAGCCGTCTTGTATGCCGCTGGCCGTTTTCACTGCAGTACGGTGATTTCCCTTATGATAGCCTGCGGTCTAGCAGTAGTTGTTTTGCTTTCCGCTAACGGTTTCCACTGCACTACCGTGGTCACTGGCTTAACTGCCAGTGGTAGCGTGGTAATACCTTTGAAGTGTGCGGTCTTATCAAAGTTAAGTTTTATACCTTTTGCCAGCTTTAAGGCCCAAATAAATATTAATCATTTTGACCTGATTTAAATGCAAATTAGAGAACAATTTGAATAACTTTACCGAAGGTCAATTTTCCACCTCATTAATATTCAATGCCTTTTAATGTCCAATGTCTTGAATACTTTCCAAAGCCTTGTGAAGTGAAATGAAGGCTAAAAACATGCTAAGTTCACAATGCCATTCTCCCATGCCAGTCATCGTAAACCAAATGCCCATGCCACAGTATTTTATGACATATGCCCAAACCATTATCAGTTGGTTAAGGAAACACGATAGGGTTTTCTTAAAACATGAAAACCACCTGCATTTTATAACTCAAGCACCAAGAAACTGAGAGCATTAACTTGTAAGAGGATGGAGCAAGATGACTCTGAATATGATCAACAACCATTAACAATTTCATGAAGCTATAAACTGATGAAGCCACTATATATCAACAATGAAGTAAGTATGCCAATGTCAAATGAATATCAAATATCAAATGTGCCAATCAAATGCCATAATAAGACTAGACTGAGAAATGCTTCCAAGGCACCAACCCAGGGAAGTTTTGACATCAAGGACAAATTCCACATAAGAAGTCAACATTTATGTCCGCTTGGAGGTTCAAGTAGACACTATTTGTTACAACCTACATTATCTTACATCATGGTTGATAGACAAGTTTACACCTTTATGCCTTTCTTGATTCTCTCCATTACCAATTCATTATTTTGTCAACAAATGCAACAAACATGTTATCCTTTTGGTGTTGTTGGCATCAATGGATGCACATTTTTTTACATAAAAGGTTGTCATAAAAGGATTTGGTTTCCCTCTAACCTTTCATCTCCATTAACAAATACACACACACCACAACCAATGCATCTTCCCAAAATAATGCATTTCTTGTTACAACTGTAGAAGTAATTACATACTGTTATGCACATTGCACTTGTATACCAACACAACTTTAATTCATAAGGATGGTTGGTTTTCACAACCTTCCTCTTCCGGTAAAATAGATTTGTGTGCCACAACTAAAATGGACTCATCATTGAATGTCCACATACACTTGTAAATATGTCATCATTATTTATGTCCATTTGTATGTTGAGCTATACACTCCGATTTCCAACTCGAATTTGTTTCATTTGTTATGCCTAACTTGATTCAATCTATCACTTATTATTTTCCTCGATAAAAATTAACAACCTCCTATTGGTCTTACATTGGTGCCAGTAATGCAAGCACAATTTATTTACATTCAATGAATAATTTATTTCCTATGTTTGACACAATCTGCTATAATTTTAAATGTTCATCCAATTCCTACGTTACCTAGAATAGGGAGAGGCTTGAAATGGAAAAAGGAAGATGAGATGGAGGTGCAAGATGTATGATATGGATGCTCAACTTTTTCCCCTTGTGATTTGGAGTGGAATCCTATTACCATTGAAAAGGATGGGGTCATTGACCTTGTCTCAGTAATTCCTCATAGCAAACTCAATGATTTTGTTCATGGTGAAGGGGTTTTTTAAGATTCTAAAGCTTCATTTGTCCATATGAAAAAAGAGAGAAGAAGACCATCATAGGTACCATGAATGACAAAAATTATAGCAAAAAAATTATGTGGCATAGGTTTGTAACTTTCAACATTCATTTGTATGGTCCAATGATATTTTATTCTCTCTTGCTTGAATATAATGAGATGATGTTTTATTTACAGCTACTAACTTGTGCATATGGTTCTCAAGACCAGAGGAACAAGCCTCTACAACCAAAAAGACAACAAATCTTTTTTAAAAAGTGAAGTTGTCTATGCCACTTCATTACAAATGCTATGTACGGTGGACCCGATGTTGTGTACCTTCTCTTCAAAGAAATGTTTCACGCCAATTTCAATGATGAATTTTTCCATCACATTGATGACACGGTCAGAGACTTGCATGGTAGATTCACCCCTAATATATCCACATAATGTAAAAGCTACATTGAAAGCATTTTGTTCATGGATGTGAGTGTTGATGCAATAATGGACAAAAACCTCATTGATCCTATCTTTTGTTGCATGATGAGTATGAGAGATGAATTCTTGACAAGAAAGGGTGTAATGAATGCTTGGAAAAAGGTGCACTCTATTCATGCAGTGAAACACAAATACAATTATTGAAGTATCATAATCTGGAATGTACAAGATGAGGACAACTTTTACTTTCAGTGGCCCCATGGAAATGAGACACCTATTTTATTAGGGTTCTAACTCCATGGATGCTGGATATGATGGTTCACCACTCACACAATTCAATCATCTCCATGGATTCCATGTTTTCTAGTAACATATATGGGGTGAGGTGTTAGAAACATCAATGAATCTTATTCATATTTTCAATGATCTTATAGGCTATGTACCTAATAATGCTCATGTTGACTTGTTATGTCTATAGTATAAATTATACTTTTCTCATTTTTGACAAGAAATAGAGTGGTGTGCCTATTGCATTGTAGTCTCCTCACCAGACAAGATTGAGAACATTTCTAACTAGCTATATGTGGTGCATGCCTACAAAAGAGGAACCAAACCTGAATGGAGAACCAATGCTTTTTTGATTGATGATGCCATTGCAGAAATTCAAGCCATACAATAAGTGCATGTTTTGGTTGGTTTACATACCTTTCTCATATTCTATTTATTTTCAATATCACTTTCTCACACAAATGAGATCTATAAAATATCCTTTGTATTGTCTATTAGGGTTATCTTTGGAAGTGGTGGAACCCCTAAAAATTTCTTGTGTTCCACTGATATTGAATCCATATTTGGATTTTCATTGGTTTTAAAATGATGCTTCATGTCTTATGGTTTTGTTTTACTCAAGTTTTAGGGTTTTGTCTATGCCCTAAACCCCTTAAAAAATCCTAAGTGTTGAAAACCCTTTGCATACATTCTATTTGGTTGGTGACTTATGCTATCTCATTCCTGATTTCTGAAGTTACAACCTGATTCATCAAACTCATTCACTTACTGGCCCCTATTACCTATCTTATCGATTGCTACCCATTTGAATTATTTTAATATATATCAAATCTTGTGTTAGTCAAAGAATCTTTTAAATATTTTCCATTGTATCCTAAGTCTTAATCCATAAAGCACCTAAATCCTTTTACCTTTAAACTGAATGAATGACCCCTCCTAAGTCATCACTAAACACACATGTCTATTAAGATGCTTAAGCCATGGTCAGGATGGCCCACCACTTTGTTTCTATTGGTTGCCAGCTAGCCCACGGTAATAAAATAATCAGATAAATGAATTGGTGGGGCGGTGGGAGAGTGACACTTGTTCATCCTCACTATAGGTCCTACCACCTGCCAAAGGCATCAGTGATGAAGGATAAAGTGGTTGATGGTGTGAATGTTGTCTTGTGGATCAAACTCGACTATTCCCTGCCAGCTCACAAGGGACCCATAGACAGGTCTCAACTCTTGGAGGGCTGGTGGGAAAGCGCCATGTGGCACCATCTCTACCATCAAAGGGACAATATAAGACATGAATTATTTGGAAAAATACTTTGAGTGACTATGGACATGTTAAAGAGTGTGCTACTAAAGTGATTTTAGAACATGTAAATAAAAGCTTAACGAGATGTTTTAATCTTGACCATTCATCACAAAGGGGGGTAATTGGCATGAGTGTTAGCCTAGAGATTCAAGGGAACAAGGTTGTTGGGTTTATCTAGTTCATTGCCCGCTAGCACACAACCATAGATCCAAGCCTCAACAATTCTAGAGGGCTAGCGAGCGGCTACCACATGGATTCTCTTGTGGCTTGTAAAGCATGGTGGGGCCATGAAGCCAACAAAGGAGATGAACACATGGTGAGAATATGGTCGAGTAGATGTTGAGTCAGAAAAAGGTAAAATTTTCAAATTTCTTTGACCTCATCTAGGCCACACATTGATCTAGATCATGAAAATATCTATGGTAGATATTCAAAGTTGCTAAAATGGACATCATGGATCCATTCTAGTTCACACAAGCGAGCAGTAATGGTAGACTTGATGTTTTTCTACCTAATTGAGGGTTTTATTCACCATAAAAGTTCATTTTAAATCATTTTCTTAATTATAAAAGCATTTCGAGGAATTTAGGAGCTTTTGCAATGCATTCCAAGCTTTCGGTGTCCTCAAACTAGGGCTTTCCACATCATTGAATTAGTAAGTGCAATTCACACCTCTTGAGCTAAAAATTATCTTAGTTTTCATTTAAATTGCAATTGCTATCATCTGAATTCCAATTAGGGTTTCTTTTAAGGTTTTAACATTCATTTAAATTCTTGCAAATATTAGAATTTGGTTAGTCTTTACATCAAATTTTCACCTAAAACCTAGAAGCCCTAGTCTTAGCCCCTGAAACCCTGGGGCAAGTTACTTATTAATATAATGGCATCCAGAGTCAAACTCCCTACTTCTAAGCCTAAGAAGAGACCTCTGGTCCAAGATGTTCTTGACCAACTACCACCCTCGAAAAATTATAAATGTATAGGGAAAACTATGTTTTATGATCTTGGGGTCAAAGATCACATTGTTGAAAGACAATGCACCATTAAGGATGCTACATTTTTGTATACTAGGTGGTCACTTTTCTAGAGCTAGTTTGGTAACAAGAATGCTCATATTCCAATATGCAACCCATGGAGGCTAGATATAGGCAATTTGATTGTCCCTAATATGTATTTGGACATAGACCTCCTTAAAGGTATTGCAACTAATTATGACCCTTTTGTTAGGGTAGTTAGAACTCACTCTGAGAAGGAGATGGTTTGAGTCACCAAGGAATAATTTGTAGAATTTTTCAGATTAAACAAATGGAGTAAAGAAATGGAGGAGATTGATGAAAAGAAACTAAGGGAATGATATAAAAATGTGAGACCTACCTTCAAAGTGTTAGTGTTGGCACACTTCTTGGCATCAAGAAAGGGAGACAATAGAATTGTGCTTGGACGATCTGATAGAGAACTCTTTCCAATTAAGTATTTTGTTCTCTATTTTAAAAAAAAAAATTATTCTCTATGTCAAATTCTAGGGTATGATCCATACTCAAGCATGCCAATTACACCAATGTACATGGCTATCAACATTCAAAATCCCAACATCAATACTTTATTTGATTTTGCTACCTATTTGTCAGAAGAGGTGCACAAGGTCCTGGTAGTATTGAAGAATGGAGAAACAAGAGTAAGCTTTTGGTGGTACTCTCTATTTATGCATATGTTCTTGTACAAGGGTGCAAATTTATTTGGAAAAGATATGGAGTTGAAAAGAGTGGTAGATGGTATAGAGATTCCAGTTTGAACATGGACTCCATTGTTGGATAAACATGAGTAGAAAACTAGTTTTATGGTTTCCTCAAACATCTTTGCTTCCAAGTTAAAAAGAGTTCTAATTTTGGATATGCCAAGGATCCAAACTGAGTTGCACAATTTCCTAAGGCCAAAGGAAAGGAGGCCAGATTTAAAGATTGGTCATAATTGGGGAGATGTAATTCCTCATCAGTATTGCATAGTTCTTTGAGTGTATGGAACAAGAAAAAAAACTCATGTAATACCTAGGGATGTATCATTGAGGATTGGATTCCTTGAGGTCATGTGGCAGTTGGGTGATGTAGAAGATAATCACTTATTTGATATGAGAAAAGGAACCTTTTTCTTGCCTACACAATATTCTGATTTTGTTATGATAACTAATGGATGGAAGAATCTCCTTGAAAAACTAAAGTCCTATGAAATGAAATTTTGAGCACACAAAAACTATTACCCAAACATTTTTATGGTTTGGTTGAAGGATAGGGTGAAAGGAGGAAAGTTTATTCATAATTTTTCTTTCCTTGAAGACATTATCATAAATATTTTTTATTTTAAGACACAAGAAGATAAGATAAGGAAGTGGATTATCTTTAAAAATATAGAAATATGAAAAAGGGTGAAAGACCCTCAATTTACAACTTTGTTTGATATTGAGGGTGAAGCAGTTTTGTAGAATTTGATAAATTTGTTGTAACCCTGAACGAAGAAAGGGTGATCCAGGATAAGGGAAAGGTTGTGGTCATTGAAGAATATGATAAGGGGAAATCCCCTATAGAAGAAGAAAGACCTACTAATCAGACACCAAAGCAAGTACAAGTTTTTTCTAGGAGAAAAAGCACTATAAAGAAGAAACTCACAATTGCTACTCCTACCCAATCAATAGATTCAAGATAACCCTCTCGTCAGAAAACAATACCACTAGCTTCACCCCAACACTCATCCATTCCACAAATAATTGAGCTGGATTCTCCTCCTAGAGGACCATCTCATCCTAAGGAGCCACTAGTAAAAAAAAAAAGGGGTTGAGCCAACTAGCCTTGTTGATTATCCTGTTGATGAGTTAGATGAAGAGATTTTTGTTACAAAAGGGGAAATGAGGAAAGTTATGCCTTCCCCCCAAAGAGACACAATGCCACAAACCTTAAGTCTCAAATTGAGTAGAGCTGCCTTAAGTGGGGTGAATAGTTTAGATGATGTTAGAGCTGAAGCTTGTGAAATGTTAATGGATGATGATGCATTTGTCAAGACACAATCATTTTAGGAGTATGTTTGAAGGGCCATGAAGGATGAATTATATGTTATGAGGGTAGAGATGAAGGCGAGTAAGAGCCCTGAGTTACTAAAAGTAGTTACAGAGGCTGAGGTATGTGATGAGATGAGGATCAAATATATAAATATCACTATAGCTGAAGGCAGAGAATTAGTTAGAAAAAGTGGTGTATAATTATTTCTAGAATGGGATTTAGCATCATCTATTTCATTTGACACAATCAGAAGGAATGATGCCCCAATATTTTCCATTGAAGAGGAAGTAATAGTGGCCCTACATGGATTTGCAATCAGTGTCCAGTGGGACACATTAGCTATTTGGGTGTTGGCCAAACATAATAAAAAGTTAGAGGTTGTAGAGCCAGCTATAGGTGTTAGAGGAGGGCTCATAATTAAAATAGAAAATTAGATAAATCAACCATAGAGGCAGCTACATTAAATATTAATGTATCTTAGTTCACCAAAGCCATAGTAGAGTCCCTAATTGAACAGAGGGACAAGTTCAGAACAAAGTACAATGATAGGGTTGCTTAGTACAATGTGGGACAACACAAAATTGTTCAGATGCAATCACAAATTACATTATTGAAAGAGAAGTTTCAGTCAATGCATACATCAGGCCCTTCACAAGTAGCCATTCTTCCTCCCTAGTCTCCAAAAGAGAAGATTCCATATCCTCCTATTCTTTCACCACCTCCAATTCCAATTGAGGTAGTAACTCGCATCTCTGAGGATGTGCCCATTGCACAATCAACTCCAAGCACATCAGATGCACCTCTTACAAAAGAAATCACTAAGGAAAATCTGATGGAGAAGCTAAAGAATTATGAGGTGTCAACAATATGATGAATTAATCCACTTGAGCATACTTGAAAATTATGACAATGGTATTGGAGCATTTAAAAAAGGGATTGAAAGAAGGTTAATTAGCATTCATTCAAACTACTCCTCCATATTCGATGCAATAAGGAAATTTGATAGGGATAAAGAGGTTACTATTCCATTGCTAGATAGATGGATCCCTAGGTTTAGTCAATTGAGGGATATGGCCATTCGATCAAAACATGATGCCAATTAGCCACCCAACATTGTCCCAACTTTCAAAATTGTGAATACAATTAAGGAATTCCAAGGGTTGATTGAACCATTGGAAATGAAGATTAAGGAGCTGGTGAAAAGGTTTGATGAGTGGAGTTTCAATCTACTCCCGAATATTTTGAATGAGAATGGTGTAGTCAAATCTTTGTAGGAATGGAAGGATCAAGCATGCAAGGTGATAGCAACTCAGGAAAATCTGATTTGTGATGGAGTAGATGTAGAGATGTTGAGAAATAGTACAAATAGGCTTTCTCACATAGGAATTTTCCTTGAAGAGTTTGACAAAGAGGCTAACTAGGTGGTAATTAAGTACACCCCATACAAGATGAAATAATACCAGGTTATTACATTTAATTGGCCTTTTGAGGAAGATTTTGAGCTTTGGAAGAGCATGTATGTTGACATCCTAGATGCATAGGCTACTACAATGGTGAAGTGGTGATGAAAGTTTTGATCTTATTTTTGCAACAATAAAGGTTACAATAGGAGAGATACAATACATGGCCTGTAACCAGTACATATTAGGCCTTAGATACATCAACGTTTAGATATTATATTCTCTCCAATTCAAAATTAATGACATGGAAGGGAGACATGGAAATACTTTGGTATACTCTTCTCTCTTCTTTTATGGTCTTTATCCTCAAGTTTTGGAAGCATGTGGAAAAGGTATGTAGCTCATGGAAGGAATATTTGTAGTAAATAAAGAGACTTTTGGAGATGGGAATCATCTTCATTAGAAAATGAGAAATAGTTTTTGTCTCATATGAGCATCTCCCTCGAGTTTTGGCAAATATAACTACCTTTTGATTGTAATTGTGAATGTCAAATGAAAATATGACATTTGTACATTGGCCCAAATCTTTTTATTGCTCCCTTGTTTCTATAAAAAGAAATTCAAGGCCAATTGTACAGGTTGTTGATCGATCTTAGAGAGAATTTTGTAAAGAGCGAATACAAAAAATAAAATAGAGTTTTCATTTAAGTTGTGAGTCTTTTATTTTCGTAAGTAAATTTTGATTACATTACTAGCATTAAATACAAAGAATGGCACATCTTCTAATCCAATTCTCTCTTCATGTACTCAACATTTTAATTATCACTGAAATAATCAATAGTTATTTCAATGGTCTTTATTGCTTTCAATGAATTTATGGTTTTGTTCTTGTCCAAATTTAAAGGATTTATTAAATTTCTTGGATGAAATCATAGGTTTAAATGGTTCGAGTGTGAGGATATGATAATGAGTTTTGGTTTTGAGTAATTGAGGTAGATGTTATAATGCAACATTATGTAAGCTCTATAATGCTAAGTGTTTATTTGTTGTCAAGGTTTATTTTCATTTGTATTAGACCTCGTACCCTGAAATAAGACATTGTTCTAGGATTTGTGTTGTGTTGAATTGTTCTTGGTCTTTCACACCAAATAGATTCAAATCATTAAACTCTTTAAACTTTTGGTAAAATGTATGTCAAGTTGAAATCTATCATGCTATATTGCTCTATAAACAATTAGTATGTAAGGATTTTCTAGATCTTTGCATTTATTCAATTGTCAAAGAAATTACAAGTAGAGCTTATCTATTATTTACAATGTATATGATTAATTGGCATAAAGAATCTTAAAATACATTGTGGGATCACCCTCCCAGGTTTTGCAAAGCCCAAAGTGCAGTAGGAAATCCTTTTAAGATTTCACTCGTTCGTTGATCAATCCCTCCAATTAGCTTACCATTGGAAAGTGACAATTACATAGGATGAATTATGAGATAATTTTGGTTCATTAAAAAAAACCAACAAATTGGCGACTCTGCTAGGGAAGAGCTTAGGAAATGTCTCTACTTTGAGATCTAAAGTGTAGAGTCATAATTCTTACAAGTATGTGTTTATACATGAGAATTTTTATGGAATTGTCCCTCCATTTTTCAAAGTGAGGTCATTGTATCAAAGCTTCAATTAAATTGTGTCTTCTTGTGTCAAGTTTCTTTGAATTGTCAAAGTTTTCTCTCAAGGGTCTCTATATACGTGAAATCTTACAAATCTATTAAATATCCATACATATTTTCACAATTCCCATCAAGTTGTGGGTGGCGACTTTGAGTCTCTATGCCAATGCACACGCATTCATTTTAAGAATGTGAGAAGAGTATAAGAAGAAGTTGCAGAGAAGAGAATGAGAGGAACTAGAAGCAACATGAAGAAACATCTAGAAAGGAAGATTGACGAGGAGCTACCTGTAAGACTTCGCTTCACATGTGAATAATACAATCTAAATTGTGTTATATATTTCTCCTAAATAGATGCATAGATACATTTTAGACAATGCATAGTGTGATTTTGTGACAATGTGCTTATATCTCATTTGGACATGTTTTATTATCACTGCCATGAAGGTACTAGGCACTTGTAAACCATGAATACGAATTGGAATTTTAATGAACCTGTTGTACAATTAAATCTTATTTCAGCTACCAAATTAATGTGATAAATGATTGTTCTTATGATTTCATTGGTAATGTGCAGGAAAGAAAGGGAGCCAATACAAGAAGGAAAAAAAAAAACAGTGAGAACAAATTGAAAGACATTCTCTTCTGGTTATGTATTTGATTTCCTCATTTTAGAGTTTAGAAGGAAATAAAGTTATTGTGTTTATTCTTTTGGGCTGAGAGTGTATTTAATTGTGTGTCATGTGAGATGTAAGTTGGGGTTAAGGTTTAGAAACCCTTATTCAAGTTTGAATTTCGGATGGATCCTTAAATGGGCCTTTAAAGAGGGTTGTTAGTCCATTTCCTTGGTTGAGATGCAAAAAACAAAACCCTAGGGTCTATACCATAGTGGTAGGGTTCAAGTAGGCATGTTATAGGGCCCCAAGGACATGCTTTGACCCCTAAAAAGTCCTCATTTTGGAAAGTGACGAGTTTTGAGGAGAGGATGGGATGAAAAGATGGGGGGGCGTGGGGCGGAGGGGGGGGGGGTTGTCCAAGTGCGTGTTTCTCTTTAATAAGGAAAAGACTCTCATTGGTGGAGGTAGGTACACTCCACACCTCTCCATCCCAAGGTTGCAAGTTAAAACTCCTATATATGTTGGATAGGAAGGAGGGGGGTGTTACTCACTTCTCCTCTTGGAGAACTTTGGTGGAGATGGTAGAGAGAATGAGAAGAGGAGAGGAGTCCACCTCTTGGAAATGAGAGTAATCAAGATGGCTTGGCTTGGAGAGGAAGGATAAAAGATTTCAATCCCTTCACCTAAAGAAAAGAGATAAGTCTTTTTTTTTCCTATTTCTATTTACCCTTGTTTATTGGTTGCAAGAAGGTGACATATTGTATGAATCATGGTTGAAAATAGAAAGTATAAAACTTAAATGCATGAAAATTTTGCTATGTTAGTTTTATCCCCTTGTAAAAATGAGAAAAAGGTTCCATTTATCATCGTGGAGCTAAAAGAATTCTTTGCTCGGGGGTATGGCTAGAGCCCATGAGGCTTTATGACGCCATTACGTAAGGGTGGAGAGCAAGCCTAAGATTCTTTAGCATGTAAATTCTTTGTCTATTGTTCAATATTATTGTAACATTATAAACATAAAGAAATGAATTTCATTTATGTCCAAGAAGGGAATAACAAGAGAGAATCTTTAGTTGGTGTTTTTCCTCTCCATTGACAAGCCTCTTTTGGGGATATCATAAGAATGTTTTTGGATGAGGGCTTAATAATTATTTCATGTTGTTAGATGAGAATTCTATTGTCATAAAAGAGCTTGTTCTTATTCTTTGGCAAGTCATGCATTAAATTCTTGAAGGAATTAGTTTTATATTGAAAGTTTTGTGTCAAGTAGGAATGGAGGAAATAATTACCTTAGAAACTTTTATACAAGAGCTCCTGCAATTTATAATCTTGAGGGGAGAATTATGTTCTACTCATTTAGATTGCAATGAATAAAGAGATTTGGGTAGTGTGTGGTAAAAGCTTTATAAATTCAATAATCAAAGCAATCTAACATTTAAACAATAACAATTATATGAGTTTAGTTTCAATTGTATTCTTAGTTGTATGTGAATAATGTATTAAAGCTTATGTAATCACATTTTCAATACATTTAGACAGGTAACCCACAAAAGAAAACTTACATTTATATAGAAAAAATAAATAAATATTTTTTTGTTAAAAAAAAATTATTATTGAAAAGGATTAAATATATATATATATATATATAGATGAATACTTATCATTCTGATTTTACACAGTATGTATGTATATACAGATTTAAAATGTATAAATAAATATATACCCGATATAGTATATCACATTCATTTCATAGATCATATGAATTGAATGGTAAATGTATCAATACATGGAAACTTATAAATAAGCAAAGATAAAATGCATATGGTTATTAAGCAATAACAATGGAGTTAATAACAATCTTGCTTCTCATAACGAAATCTTCACATCAAATGGACTTTGATCATATAAAGTAAAGTTAAGACTTTGTTCATATCCAAGTACATGATTAATAAAGATACATGATGGCTTTTTTTGCCAAACCAAAATTAAATATCCAGTACAGCAGATTTCAAGATTGAACTTTGAGGTAGTTGCGTCAGTAGTAGGGTGTGCAGTAAGGCATTAACGTGTACCTCAGGGAAAGTGGATCCAACTGTGCTTGGAATGATATTTAATTCAAAACCAATTTTTTTATCCAAACTCATTCAAATCGATCCGCAGGCTAACATTTACTCCTCTGGCTAATATAACCAAACTTGTGCAGTGGGCAAGGTGGAGACTGGACTGCAACTTTTCTCGCAGTCATCGTGAAAAGACTTAAGTAAACCAGACGCCATGTCCCTTGCAATAATCGAATTACGGACTCAGCAAGTCTTGTCTCTTGGATTGAGTGATGTGGAGGTATAAAATAAATAAATAATGATGAAATCTAGAGGAAATTGTGAGTAGCCTTGCCGTAGTAAGTATGCATTAACTACCTGTGAGAATGAGGGACCGGTGGAAGGGTGATCTTTCTGCAGCCTTTAATGGCAAGTAAATGTGCAGATACTTAAAATCTTTTCTTTTCCCTTCTGACAAATAAAATTTAGTGTAGTTTACTTGTTGCAGGAACAATCCCTTCTTTTCAATGTCAGGACAGCTAAGAACAAAAAAAATAAACTTATTGAGACTCTGTACGTACTCCCTGCATGCTAGTCCCTCAGCATACTAAAGAATAATGCAAATGGCTCGATGATAGAGTTTGGCGGTAGACTGATGAAATCAATTTTACTATAGGTATATCTATTGATCACCTATTCATGTAACTGATATAGAAAATAAAGAAAAGAATAGATCCGCAATGTTGGCAAATATTCTTACGAAATTAAGGATTAAATATTTGTGAGACAATAGTAATATTTTTGGAGTCACCATAGCATTATCAGTTAAGACACATTAAGTGTCAAAATATTATTACCAGTCACCGTATAGTTGTGATCATAAGAAAAATTTAACGTTTAATAATATCATTGTTATTATGGGTATGAGATTCAATATTAATATTATTTACTTAAGTGATAAAAATAATATTATTGTAATTATGAGATTTAATGATGATGTCAATCTATTGATTAATAGTAATCATGAGTATAAATAAAATTATCTCTGTGTTTTAATCACAGCAGATTTAAAACCAAAAAAGTTGGTGAAAATTGAAATAAATCTTCGTATTACAGTAAAGGAATCACTTGTTTTGCAGATTTAAAATAAAAGTAAAAAGAGTATATATATTTTCCACTGCTGATATTTGAACAGCAGTTTTAAAATAAATTTATTTTTTAACAGTGAATAATTGGAGTTGAAACTTGCAACCGTGTAAAAGCAGTATCCAATATTAATACTTATTTATATACCAGAGATAGAAATAAAATAGAGAAATCAGCATGAGCATATTCACACACTCCAATAATATTAAATCTACTCTCCCTTGTTTTTATATTTGCAAATCCATTTTCAAAATCATACGAACTGAGAAGATAAAATTTACAGCGAAAGTTAAATGAGAAATAAGATAAATAAAAGAAAAATGTAATAAATTTTTTGATTTGTAAAAGGAAGAGGAAGAATATGAGGGAATTAAAAAACAAGCATTGTAAATGTTTTACCAATTTACTTGAGAACATCTCTATTTCTTCCATTCAAATCTGGAGTGAAGATAAGGATTAGAGGAAAATCAATTTTATAGAATATTTTAATGAAATTAAAGTTCACTTTGGCTGTCCTAAAATCCAATTGTCAAAATTAAGACAAATCCAATGACTAATATTTTATGCACATTCAATTAATTTCAATTAGTGATTAACTAATCTCTTTTAATTGGTAATTTTGTCTATGATAGGGTCAATGAGTTTAGGACCCTCACTTTAAGATGGGACTTTAAAAGGTCACTTTGAAAATATTTAATAAAGTAACTCTAAGAATTTAGAGTTGATTTAAGTGAGACATAATAAATGATTACAGTCATTTATATAATTTTTGTGGTTTTGCTATCTTTATGTTAAAAATAAATTAAAAAAATCATACAATCAAATTGATTTAATTAACTAATTATATTTGAATTAAATATTTCTGATGTAAATTTTGTGTAAATTAGTTTTAAAAGAACTAAAAGGGGGAAACAAAAAATTGATTTAATTAGATTTAAGCAAGTGCCTTTCTTATGTATAAATCAGATTGAACCCTTGCAATACCAATGAATTTCTTAGTGGCATACATACCTTGGTGTAACGATAGGATGAATCAAGGTTTAGTAATCAAATATGGAATCATTTAATGCAGCGTTCGTATCCTTCAAATCAAAGAGGTCATGGGTTAACGAAATGGCGTTTCTCCTAAGATTTGAGAAGGTTAAGTACTAAATCATTAAGGATAATAAATCTATTAAAGAAGAAGGTAAACTTAAGTATTTAACCCTTAGGATAGTAAATAAATTAAACTTATTATTGTTTAAACAATAGGAAGTGAATATTCCTTGGAATTAAGAATGCACAATTTAAGTTTCCCTCTAGCAAGAGGTTATAAACTAAACCATTGGTAAACTTAATTTAGGTCAACTTGGTTGATGTCAAATTTGTGTTTCATATCTCAAGCATGTCAAATATAGTGTCAACAACCATTGTGCAGGCTTTTGTTGTTGTGTTGTGTAAAATCAGTGTGTTGGGTATATGTTAGTTTAAAAAAAAAAAAATTAGTTGGGTTTTTCTGTTGTAAAATTTTGGGCATGACACTACCTCACAAACCCAAGGCATCATAGAAGGAAAAATACATTCAAAAAAGTAAGTCCACTAATCCTCTAGTACCCGAAGCTTCTAATTTTGATAAAGCTATTCAAGATGAAGATATGTATAAGTATGGCATGCCCTATGATAAGGAAGAAACCCTTGCTACAAATTTTCCTACTACCATAAATAGCTAGCCTATGTGTACCATTAAAGTTTCAAAAGAACTTGCCTATTGGTGGAATTTCTGGGATAAAAAATTAGATCCAAATTGGTCGACTAGGAAAGATAATCTTGGAACTACTTCTATTTTCAATGAGAAAAACTTCAATCCTAGAGGGAGATCTAGGGATAGGACTCCCAACCCTTCTACACAAAAGGAGCCAGTTAACCTTATAAGTTACACACATGAGAAGTTTGAGTCTGAAGTTACTCTTAAAGATCCTGAGGAGGTGATAAATGATATCACACAACTTAAAGAAGAGGTATGAAAACTTGTTGAATTGAAAGCGAAACAAGGAAAGGAAAGAGAGTAAAAAATAAGGGCTGCTATCATCCAAAGGGATCAATTAAGAAAAAGAGTAGAAACATTGAGAGAAATGGTGGATGGGGAACCTTTTCCTGAGGATTGTTTTGAACCAGTTGCTAGGCAAGTTGCAAATTATCCTAAGATAAATGTTTCTGTAGGAACAAATGCTATAAGCACCTATGCTAGTTCTATTGTCACCACCAAAGTCTTAGACCTTTCTGCTACTACACCAAAGTCAAAACCTATAGGTCAACCCAAGAAAGTCAATCTAAAGGAAAATCCAGACATCTCTATCACAAAGACCTCTACCACTAATACTTAAAATAGCTCCATCCCTTCAAATGCATCCACTGACCCTGGAATATTGAGATTATAATTGCTTAATGAACATTTACAAAAGAAATTGGATAAAATGCAGATTGAAGTTGCAAATGCTGAGATGGAAAGGAAGATTTCCTTCTCCATCCCTTCAATTCCCAACCCCCATGCATCAAAATCTCATAATACTACCTCTACATCAATCCATTCCATTTATACTTCCCAACCTCATAATACCCAATCTGGTGGGAATATCCCTCGTAGGGGTGGTGGTGGAGGACAAGGTGGAGGTGGTGATGGAAATAGGAATAATCAATCTAGAAATCAAGATAATGGTGGAAATGGAGGTGGAGGAAATAATGGAAATAATGGAGGTGGAGATGGAGTTGATAACTCACAATATAGTGGCCAAGGTGGTGGTGAAAATCATAACAATTAGAATGATCAGTTTACCAGAAGACCCATGCAGTTGAATAGATATAGAAAATTATGCTTTGATGGGATTTATGTTTTTCCAAACCCTATCCCTAATGATATTAGAAATATACTAGTTAGATTCTCAAGTAACAATGCCATCAATTGAAAGGATCATTTGAATTTTTTTTATAACATGATGGATGATTTTGAGGTCAATGTTGAGGATGTGATGATGGAATTGTTCATGCAATCACTCACTGAAGAATCCAGGGAATGGTATAGAGGATTTCCTACAAGAAGCATTGAGTCATTGTAGGAGTTTAAAAGGTTTTTTAAAGAGTAGCATGATGATAAGACTAACCCAAGATTCATGTTAAATTAATTCTATAACATCTGTAAGGGATCTAATGAAATGGCTTCTAATTTCAATACTAGGTTTCATAAGGCAATGAATAGGTTGCCAAATAATCTGAGACCAAATGATGACACCTGCTTGGTCACTTATTGTAATTCCTTTGATGCCAAGATGACCTATCATCCGAGAGATAAGAACCCTTAGAATTTGAGGGATGTCTTCAAGACTGTAGTAAATATTGAAAAATAATAGGAGGGCATCAGGCAAGGTGGGGAGAAGGGATGATGTAAAAATCCTATTAAATCCTAAACATGAAAAAGGGTATATAGATAAAGGATCTTCTATTGAAGATAAATTAGACAAAGCTTTGAGCTCTATGACTGTTGTTAACAATAGAGTGGGTAAACATGAAAAGGGGATTGAAAATGATAAGCCACATTTTTAGAAGAATGAAAAGTACCCAAGACTCCACGATTATCCTTATAAAACTAATTGCGAAAATAGAAAGTCAATCCACAATAACTAGAAGATGCACAAGATTAGGTCACACTCGATCCTCTGCAAAATCATTTTGCTAATTCTGCTGATGAAACTCCTTGGTGCATGGTTTTCTAGAAGCCTCACTCTTCTCACCAATGTGCAGTTGCAAAATTGGTGGAAGTTGAACAAGATGCACCAGAAGGTTATGATCCTTCTCATGATGATTATGTTGAAGTAAATGTGATCATGAGTAGGTATGATTTTTCTAATGATGATTTCTTAACCAATGAGGATTCTCATGAACTTGATGTGGATAACCAATGACAAAGAGCCAGTGAATATCACCAACATGTTCTCTCTGATAAAGGAAATAACAGTGATCATGATGTGTGTATATTAGAGATAGTTGAAGATGATTTATCTTTAAGAAGACCCTCAGATGAGGAGATTGTAAGGTTGATAGTAGCTTTGGCTGCACATGTGAAATAGAATTGTAGGTGGAGATCAAGGTAAGGGTGGTAGTGTTTTCATTAAAGAGCAGAATGAAAATGGCAAAGTCCCAAAAGTGAAGAACAAAGTCGATGAGGAAAAAGCCAAATATGGTAAAGTGGAAAAAATATGGGAAAAGAAAACTAAAAAACCAAAGGTTGATGGTGAAATTATATCTACTACCATGAAGGAAAAGACACAAAAGTAGATTTTTGAATTAAGAAAAATGGAAAGTAAAGCTAAATCCATGGTGAAAGGTGAACAACAAAAGGAGAACAATATTGAAAAAGGTATGATACCACTAGATTTACCTAAATATACTCCCATTGACATGTTTCAGTTGCTTTCACAAGTCAAGTTTTTAGTCCCTTTGCTTGAAATGATGAGGATTGAGGAGAATAAAAAAAAGGCAGTATCCCTTATCAATGGCACTACTACAACCTGTAATGAAACAATGGTTTTTACTCCGCCCAAAGTGAGTGGAAAATAATTAAAAGATAAGGAAGTTGAGGGAGTGATTATTGAAATCCATCAAATATACTTGGGAACCACAATCATTGCCTGTCCTGGTAATATTGACCCATTTTTATAACATTGATTATCGATGGAAAGATTCTAAAGATATTGTATGATAGATTCAGGGGCCTCTTCCAATATAATTTTTATTGAAATCATGAAAGATATGGGATTGAAGATAGATAGTGCTTATGGAAAGTGCTATGCTATGGATTCTAGGAAGTCCTTGTAATTGGGATAATAAAAAAACTCCCATACAAGTTAGTTGCATTTCCTAAAGAATAATTCAAAATGAGTGTGATAGTGGTGGACATTCCACCCAACTATGGAATTTTTCTATCAAGAAGATGGAGTACCTCCATGGGGGACAACATGCAGTGTGATATATCTTATGCTACCTTTCTTATTGATGGAAAATACATCAAACTGGTTAGGGAATTTAAAGACCTTCATATGATTGAACTTGCACCTGAAGAAGATAGAATTCACTTTATGGACATTAGCATCAACGATTTTAGGATTGAAGAATTACTAGAGGAAGGGGACAAACAATCGATGCTTCTTGAAAGATAGATGATAAAGTTGTCAGACAATGATGATCTTTGGACCATGTATTTTGATGGTGCATATTCCAAGGAAGGATATGGTGTAGGGATAATATTGGTTTTGCCTAGTGGCAAGACATTTAATTTTTCTTTCACTTTATCATTTTTTGCACAAACAACATGGCAGAATATGAAGCTTTGTTGCTAGGGTTAACATTAGTAGAAACACATGGGATTAAAAAGTTCAAAGAAGTTAGAGATTCTGAGTTGGTCATATCCCAAGTGAGATCCAAGTTTGCATAAAAAAATAAGAGACTCAAGTAGTATAGGAATTCTATTTTGGATTCCATAAAATAGTTTGATTCTTTTGAAATTGATTAGATGGAGAGAGGCAAAAATAGAGTGGAAAATTTTCTTGTAAATATTTCACTCAGGCCTGATGATATAACTTTTGTTGGTATCTCTAAGGTAGAGATACAAACAAGGCCTTCAATCCCTAACAACATACAAAATTGGCAATTTTTTGACGATGATGAAGATATTTTGAGGTTTTTGAAGTGTGTAGACAAATATGAAGGTCAAGAGATTCATTTTGGGGCCTTTATTGAAATACTGGATGGGAAGGATACGATTTTTGGCAATGAAGTTATTCAACTAAAGACAAACAAGATCCCTAGAGGTCGTGTGGATTTAGAATGGGTCTTTGATGGCCATAACAAGAGCAACACCAAGAAATCTTCAACACATGTAGAGGACCTAAAAGAGGTAAACTTAGGGACAAAGAGTTCCCCTAAGAAAGTCTATGTGGGTAAGAAAATGAAGCCCAAGATCAAATTAGTGATGATTGCTTTATTGAGGAAGTATAGGCATGTTTTTTCCTTGCCTTATGATGACTTGAAGGCATACAAGGAAGAATTATTTCAACATGAATTACCTTTGAAAGTATATGCTAAGCCCTTCATATATAGAAGAAAATACCTATTAACCCCACCTTAGCACTAAAAATGTAGGAAGAGTTGGTAAAGAAAAGGGATGCTGGCATAATCAAGCCTATTAGGCACTCATCTTGGGTGTCTAACCTATTGTGAGTCAAAAAAAAGAATGGTGACATCACGTTGTGCATTGATTTTAGAAATCTTGACATGTCATCATTAAAGTATAACTGTCCACTGTTGAATATGGAAGTCATGTTGCAAAAGGTGATTGGCTATAAAATCTTGTCAATGATGGATGGTTTTTCTAGTTACAACCAAGTGAAAATAAGGGAGTCTAAGTAGTATAAGACTACACTCACAGCTCCATGGGGTACCTATGTCTATTTTAGAATTTCATTTAGATTAACCAATGTAGGTGCAAAGTTTTAGAGGGCTATGGATGTAGCATTCTCTGATTTTATAGACTTATTCTTGTCAATCTACCAAAATGATTTGACTGCATACTCCAAGAAAGAAGAAGATCATTGTATTCACTTGGAGAAAATTTTCATTAGGGCTCTTGAGTATGGAATCTCACTTAACCCAAAGAAATGTGCCTTTGAATTCGTAGAAGGAAAGCTATTGTGATACATTGTGTCAAAGGAAGGAGTGAGAATTGACCCTGAAAGGGTAGCTACCATTGATAGGATTCCATAGGCAAATAATGTCAAGGGAATTCAATCATTCTTTGGGAAAATTAAATTTCTGAGAAGGTTCGTTACTAACTTTGTAGAAATCACCCACCCCATATAAAAAATGTTGAAGAAGGGTGAGAAAGTGGAGTGGATTGAAGAGCGAAGAAAATATTTTCAAGATATTAAGCAAGTAATCAAGGAGGCCCCAATCCTAAGGACCCTTGATTTTTCCAAGCCACTGCAAATCTTCTCATTTGCATCTTTCTACACTATTGTTGCACTTTTATTGTACAAGAATCAGGAAGGTTTTGAGCAACTAATTGCATTTCTAGCAAGTCACTTCAAGCTACAAAGCCGAAGTAAGACTTAATTGAAAAATAAGCCTATGCATTGGTCAAATTAGTCAAGAATTTTAGAACCTATCTTGTAGGAGCTACTATTATTGCATATGTTCCTAGTGTTTTTGTTAAGGACATCTTCACCCAACAAGAAGTCATGGGTAGGAGGTGTAGATGGATAAATATGATATAGGAATTCAACATAGATATCGAGATCACCAAGTTGTTTTAAGGGGCTAAGGTTTAGCCAAGCTAATGGCTAAAACAAATTTGGATGCCAACCAAATAATTAGGAGGATTGTTTTGATATATCACCTATTTATGATATGCAAGATTGTGATTGGTATAAAAATATTTTCCACTACTTACAAATGATACAATGACCTAAGGGGTTGATAAACAATTAAAAAAAGGCTCTCAATCTATAGGCAATCAAATATGTGATCATCAATGGTGAACTATGGTGGAGGAATCTAGATAGTGTCATGCTGAAATGTGTTGATAATGTAAAAGCCTTGGAGCTTTTGACTGAAATGCACAATGGAGTGTATGAAGGACACTATATGGCCAATACCACCACCAACAAATTCCTAAGGGTAGGTTTTTTGTGGCCAATATTATTCAAGGATTCTCACACGATTTTGAGAACATGTGATGCATGTCATGGGTTCTATGGGAAGCTCAAATTTTTAGGTAACTTGCCACTTAGACCAGTTGTAGTCCAGGTCCCATTTAAATAATGGGGCATTGAATTCATTGGAGAGATCTCAGATAAGTCTAGTGGAGGTCATTCATGGATACTTGTTGCCACTAATTATTTTATAAAATGGGTGGAAGCAATTCCAACAAAAAGGGAAACAAGCAAAGTGGTCATTGATTTCTTAATGGACAATATCTTGACCAGGTTTGGGGTGCCTAAAAAATTGTTTCAGAAAATGCAATATGCTTAAGGTATGAAGAGTTCACAAGTTTTTGCAACAAGCATGGGATTTAGGCATCATACTCTTCACCATATCACCCACAAGGAAATGGTTATATAGAACCAAGCAATAAAAGGTTGATGAAGATCATCAAAAGAATTATTGAGAAAAAAAAGAGCTTGGGACTCCAAGTTGAAGCTGGCATTGTGGTTAGATAGGGTAATAGTTAAGAAAGCAACTAGATATGCTCCTTTTGATTTGGTGTACAACATTGTAGCAATTTTACCCCAAAATAACCTCATGAAAATGCATATATTTATCCAAGAATATAATGAAGAGATATGTGATGATATGTAACATATAATTGATGCCTTGATGGAGGTGGATGAGATAATGAGATATGCTCATAAAAGGAATACAAAACTGAAATTGTAGGTCAAGAAATTGTATGACAAAACAACATCTTAGAGAAAGTTTGAAATAGGAGACATAGTATTAATATGGAATGCCACATCTAAGGATTATGAAAAATAAGGAAAATTTGATGTATTGTGGTTAGGCCCTTATCTAATATCAAATACTCATGATGAAGATGTAAGGGGGCTAAGGTAGTAGAAAAACTTCCTACACTAATCTTGAGAGGAAAAAAATGATTTGTTTTTACAAATCTTTAATAGTTACATAAACTTAAACATAATGCATACCACGACATAGTTATTTACGTGGGGAAAACCCTTTCGAGAGAAAAATCCAACACTCTAAAAGCCACCCAATATATTATTTAGTAAATAAAAAAAATTACAATATACTTGTAGAGCAAGCTTCTCACATGAGTATCACCACTTAGAGATCAAGAGGCAACAGGACCACTATCAGACTCTCAAAAACATCACATTCTCTTCTATAGTCATAATACAATCCCTCATAAAATAGAGTTAAATTCTAGGGAAAGATAGGCCAACAAAATATATACCATTAGATCTAAAACCTAATAACGAATGGTCTAGATTTACAATATATCATTTATTTAATGTATGTCGGCCATTTTAGAAGTTTCTTGAAAAACTTAACACACTCTCATTTCGCTTCATGTTTCCATTGTATACACCTATCGTTGTAACTAGGAAACATATAAATATATATAGTTGAGACACATTTTCCCAAAAAATCTCCTACTTGTTGAGAACCTTGCAAGAGCAACATGAGGGTATAAACATCATCTCTTTAATTGCTAGGGGCTGAAAGGCCCATAGTCTCTGAACACCATCTGAACTTCGTTGTGCTCACAGGCTTAGTTAAAGAATCAACAACATTCATCAAAGTATCTACCTTAACCAACTTCACCTTGCCATCTTCAACCATATCTCAAATAAAATGATATTGTACAACAATGTGCTTGGTCTTGGCATGAAATTTCAGGTTCTTGGCTAGACATATTGCACTTTGACTATCATAATAAATTTCCATTGCACCTTGTTTTATACCAATATCTGAACACACTCTCCTAAGGCAAATTGATTCTTTACAAGAATGAATAGCTTCTATATACTTTATATCAGTAGTGGAAAAAGCAACCATAACCTATCATTTACTCATCCAACTAATTGCACAACCTGTAACTTACTCATCAAACTAATTACACACCCTGTCACTTACTCATCCAACTAATTGCACAACCAAATATAGTAAACACATAAGCACTGGTGGATTTTCTTCTATCAACATAACTTGCCTAGTCTGAATCCACATAACCATGAATATCAAGGGAAATCTCATCTTCAATCATATTATTATGATAACATAAGGAATAATCTAAGGTACCCCACAAATATCTGAAGAATCTTGTAATTGCATCCCAATGAACTCTACCAGGATTAGACATATATTTGGAAAGAACTCCCACTACTTGGGTAATGTCTGGTCTAGTACAAATCATAACATACATAAAAATTCCAATTGCACACTAGTAAGGCACTCTACTCATGTCTTCCATCTCTGATAGAGATGCAAAACAATCTGAAATAGATAACTTTGTTCCAACTAAAACATGAACACACAATGGTCTGTAATCCTGCATATCAAACCTTTGTAATTGAATTTACATGCTTACTTTGGAAGAGCCATAACTTTTTTTTCACTCTATATCTTTTAATTTCCATCCCAATAATGTGTTTAATTGCACCAAGATCTTTCATTTCAAATTTAGTAGCAAGTTGAGATTTCAGTTTTGAAATTATACCTTTCGCTTTGCCAATAAATAACATATCATCAACATATAATGCAATAAACAAGAAATGATCACCATCAGTTCTATAATAAACACAACGATCTGATTTAGAATACTCAAATCCAAAACTCAACACATATGTATCAAATTTTTCCTACCACATCCTAGAACTTTGTTTTAAACCATACAAATATTTCTTCAATTTGCAAACCATTTTACTTTTACCTTGCACCATGTAGTGCTTTGGTTGTGTCATACAAATATTCTCCTGTAAATCACCATGAAGGAAAGAAATTTTCACATCCATTTGCTCAACCTCTAATTCAAAAGAAGAAGCAATAGAAATAAATAATCTAATGGATCTCATTTTTGCAATAGGAGAAAATATCTCACCATAATCAGCACCCTCAACTTGAGAGTAACACTTCACAAAAAACCTTGATTTGTATTTATCAATACTTCCATCTGAACCAATTTTTTCTTGAACACCCATTTACAACCAATAGGTTTTCGTCCTTCAGGAAATGGTATAGGATCCCTGTATTATTCCTTTTCAAATATTTCATTTCTTCATCCACAACAATCTTCTAGGATTTTGTATCATTCATACCTAGTGCCTCTTCTACAGATTTGTGTTCATCCATGTTTGTATTCAAAGAAAAAATACATCTCCAATCATCATGTAAATACCTTCTACGTGGTTGTATATTCCTTGTAGATCTATGAAGAAGTTGATTTGGAGGTTCTTCCTCCTCTTCTGAAGATCCAGAGCTAGATGAGATCTCCTAAACTTCTTATCTATCCTTGGGCTTTGATTCAACTTTCTTAGGTGTAGAAGGAAGTTGAATCATATCTTCTTGTTTGCTTTGTTCTAGCTGCAATGTAACAGAAGAAGGCTTAGTTTCTCTAAATATAACACTTCTACTATGTATTACCTTCTGTGCAACAAGATCCCAAAGATTGTATCCTTTCACACCATAATTATATCCGATGAAGATACATTTCACAGCCTTGTTCTCCAACTTTGTTTGCTTCTCCTTTGGTACATATGCATATGCCTTGCAACGAAAAACTCTAAGATGTCTCAATGAAGGCATGTGACCCAACCATGCCTCTATAGGCATCTTATCGACAAGAGTTGATGTAGGAGACTTGTTAATCAAGTAGCAGGTAGTGGAAATAACTTCAGCCCAAAACCTTTGTTCTAGACCAACACCACTCAACATACTCCTAGCCTTCTCCATCAAAGTCTTGTTAATTATTTTTGCAACTCCATTATGTTGTGGAAAATACAAAGTTATCTTTTATCTATGAATACCACAGTATTTACAAAATCTATCAAATAATTAGAGAAAAATTTAGCACCATTATTAGTCCTCAAACATTTTATTTTCTTTCCAATCTACAACTCAACCATTACTTTAACTTATTTAAATTGACTAAAAACTTCCTATTTACTCTTTAGAAAATATACCCATGTCTTTTTACTATAATCATCAGTAAATGAAACATAATATGTGGATTTACCAATCGAAGGAACATCTACAGGACTAAACACATTAGAATGAACAAGATTCAATACACCACAAGAGAACTCGAGTAAAACTGAACACAGTTTTGTTTTCCATAAATGCAATGCTCACATAAATCAAATTCAAGATTACAATAAGAAAAACCTTCAATAAGGTTTTTATTTTTCAAGGTCCTTAGACCCTTTTCTCCAATGTGGCCAAGTATCTAGTGCCATAACAGATTTTTCTATGTAGTTAACTTTGTCTCAATAGAAAGAGCACCCTTGGGTACCCAAAATCCATGACCATTTACTGAAGGTGAAACTCTTACTTCTTCCACAAATTTTCTTTTCACAAAAGTATTATTGCACTCAATAGTGCATGCATCAAGCTTATACAACATGCTATATCTAACACCTCTAGCAATCACCATAAAACCTCTAACAATCTTACATCCTACATCAAAAAATACTACATGCACACTCACATCTATTAGTTTGCTCATAGATAACAAATTTCGTGCTAATTCAAGGATATGCAACACACCATTAATCCTTTTTATTCTACCATCAGAAAACTTGATCTTAACTTTACCATGACCAACAATATCTAAATAAGAATCATCACCCAAGTACACCTTACCTCCATCAAATTCTTCATATTCACAAAACCAGTCTCTATTAAAGGTCATATGGAAAGATGCACCTAATTCAATTAACCATGCATCATTACCTACATGAGTTTCCAAAGCTACAATGAATGCATCACCATCTTCCTTTTCAAAGTCATAATCATAATCAAATTTCTTCTTTTCTTCTTTGCATTCCTTAAGAACATGTCCAGGCTTATTGCAGTTCTAGCAAATAACTTTGGACTTTCCAGGAGATTTAGATCTCCCCCTAGACTTGGATTTGTCATGCTTATCATTCTTCTTACCTTTTTCCTTAGGTCTTCCATGAACATTTAGGGCCTCCTTGGTAGTAATGGATACCTTACTCTTCATTTCCTCGAAAATCAACGAACCCACCACATCTTCAGTCTTCAAAATAGTAAAAGTACTCCTAATAGGCATAGCAAGAGAATCCCACAAATCGGGAAAAGAACAAAGTAAGATTTGACATTTCTCCCTCACATCCATTTTGAAACCATTTTATGCGAGATGAGCCATGAGAATATTGAATGTTTCCAGGTGGTTTGTGATTCATCCACCCTCTTCCATCCTCAAGGAATACAACTTCTTCCTCAAGAAAATATTGTTCACAAAAGATTTTGCCTGATACATATCACCGAGCTTCTTCCATAGTTTCTATGCAGAGGTCTTCTCATGGACATTAATTAAAATCAAGTCTTCCAAACACAATCTGATTAGAACCTTGGCTTTACGGTCCATACCATCATATTGAGTATCTTGAGTAGGATTTATAGACCCTGAAACATTGTCATCAACAACATCCCACAGATCTTGATCTATCAAGAGATCCTCCATCTTCAACTTCCACATCTCAAAATTATTTCCAAAAAAATCATCCACCTCTATTGTCCCTGATGAACTTGCCATCTAAAAATTCTTGCAACAAGATCATAAAGTATCTTCTACACAAACTCCCACTCAAACCTAGATTAGTCAAAAAATTCCAACAACCCACAACTGAAACCAAAGGTGATCAAGCTTTGATACCACTTTTAAGGAAGCTAAGGTTGTGGAACAACTTCCTACACTAATCTTGAGAGGAGAAAAATGATTTTTTTTTACAAATCTTTAATAGTTATAGAAACTTAAATAGAAATAAACATAAATATCATGCATACCATGACATAGTGATTTACATGGGGAAAACCCTTTCGAGAGAAAAACCCCACACTTCAAAAGTTTCCCAATATATTATTCAATAAATCAAAAATATTACAATATACTTACAAAGAAAGATTCTCACAAGAGTATCACGACTTAGAGATGAAGAGACAAAATGACTGGCATTAGACTCTCAAAAACATCACAATCTCTTTCGCAGTTATAATACAATGCCCTCATAAAATAGAGTTACATTCTAGGGCAAGAAAGGCCAAAAAATATCTACCATTAGATCTAAAACCTAATAACGAATGATCTAGATTTATAATATATCCTCTATTTAATGTATGTCAGCCATTCTAGAAGTTTCTTGAAAAATTTAATACGCTCACATTTCGCTCCATGTTGCCATTGTATACACCTATTGGTGTAACTAGGAAACATATATATAAATATATATAGTTGAGACACATTTTCCCAATAGAAGACTCCTAATTTTCGCAAGATCTAAATGGTGAACTTCTTGGAATGCCAGTACGTGGACAATTCTTGAATCCATACTTTTCTTAAGGTATATTCTCTTCCATGTACATTGCATTTTATGTAAATATCTTGTTTATAGGTTTGGTTTGGTTTGGGTTTGGTCTGGTTTGCCTACCTTGTCTAAGTAGTTTCTTGGTTTTTGTGTTCTATGTGTTGGTTTGCTCAACCTTGAGATTATGAGATCTTTCTCATTTTTGTAAGAATAAACGTCCACAATTGGAGCCACTAGTGGAACCCCTAAAAAATTCTTGTGTTCCATTGATATCAAGAATCCATATTTGGTTTTTCACCAGTTTTGAAATGATGTTTAATGTCTTAGGGTTTTGTTTTACTGAAGTTCTAGGGTTCTGTCTATGCCCTAAACCCTTAAAAAAATCCTAAGTGTTGACAACCCTTTGCATACATTCTATTTGGTTGGTGACTTATGCTATCCTGTTCCTAGTTTTCCAAGTTACAACCCGAGTCATCAAACTCATTCACTTATTAGCCCCTATTTCCTAGCTTATTGATTGCGACCTATTTGAATTATTTCAATCTATGTCAAATTTTGGGTGGGTCAAAGAATCTTTTAAATATTTTCCATTGTATCCTAAGACTTAATCCATGAAGGACCTAAGTCCTTTTAGCTTTAAACCTAATGAATGACCTAGGTCCTAAGTCATCACTAAATTCACATGTCTATTAAAATGCTTAAGCAGTGGTCGGGATGGCCCACCACTTTGTTCCCATTGGTTGCCCACTAGCTTGTGATAATAAAATAGTTAGATAAATGAATCAGTGGGGAAAAATGTGGGTGGCACCTATTCATGCTCATGATGGGTCCTACCATCTACCAAAGGCATCGATGATGAGGAATAAAGTGATCGATGGTGTGGATGTTGTCTTACGGATCAATCTTGATCATTCCCAACCAACCCACAGGGGACCCACAAATAGGTCTCAACTCTTGGAGGGCTGGTAGGCAAGCACAATATGGTACCATCACCACCATAAAAGGGACTTTGTAAGGCATAAATTATTTAAAAATATACTTTGAGGGACTATGGAAATGTTAAAGAGTCCTAATAAAGTGATTTTAGAGCACATGTATAAAAGCTCAATGAGATGTTTTAATCTCGATCGTTCATGACAAATGGGGATAGTCAACATGAGCATTAGCCTAGATATTAAAGGGAACACTTCTTGAAGGTTGTTGAGTTAATCTGGTCTATTGCCTACTAACCCGTGACCCTAGATCAAAGCCTCATAGATTCCAAAAGGCTAGTAAGTGGTTGCCGCATAGATTCTCTCGTGACTTGTAAAGTGCGGTGGGACCATGAAGCCAACAAAGGAGATGTACACATGGCAAGAATATGGCCGAGTGGATGTTGTCAATAAAAGGTAAAATGTTCAAACTTTTTTGACCTCATCTAGGCCACACATCAATCTAGATCATGAAAAGATCTACACTGGAGATTCAAAGCTGCTAAAATGGACATCATGGAGCCCTTCTAATTTGTGTGGGCAAGCAGTAATGGCGAAATTGATGTTTTTATGCCTAATTGAGGGTTGTATTTTCCATTAAAGTAGTTTTTAATACCTTTTCTCAATTACAAAAGAATTTTGAGGCATTTAGGAGTTGTTGTAGTGCATTCGAAGCTTTTAGAATCCTCAAACTAGGGTTTTTCGTGTCATTGAATCAATAAGTGCAATTCACATCTCTTGAGCTAAAAATTATCCTAGTTTTAATTTAAATTATAGTTGCTATGATGTAAATTCTAATTATGGTTTATTTTAAGGTTTGACATTCATTTAGATTTTTACAAATATGAGAATTTGGTTAGTCTTTGCATCAAATTTTTACCTAAAAATTAGAAGCCCTAGTCTTAGCCAATGAAACCCTAGGTCAAGTTAATTATTAATACAATGGCACACAAAGTCAACCTCCTTGGTTCTAAGCCTAAGAAGAGATCTCTGGTCCACGACTTGCTTGAATAACTTCCATCCTTGATAAAAGAGAAACATATAGGGAAATCTACGTTTCATGGTCCTAGGGTTAAAGATGGCATTATCAATAGACAATGCACCATTAAGGATGCTACATTGTCGTTTATTGGGTGGTCACTTTTCTAGAGGTGGTTTGGTAACACGAATGATCATATTCTAATATAACATCCATGGAGGCTAGATATAGGCAATTTGATTGTCCCTAACATGTATTTGGACATAGACCTCCTTAAAGCTATTACAACTAATTATGACCCTTTTTTTAGGGTAGTTAGAACTCACTCTGAGAAGGAGATGGTTTTGGTCACCAAGGAATAATTTTTAGAATTTTTCAAATTAAAAAAATGAAGTAAAGAAATGGAGGAGATTGATGAAAAGAAACTAAGGGCAAAATATAAAAAAGGTGAGACCTACCTTCAAAGTCTTGGTGTTGGCACACTTCTTGGCATTAGGAAAGGGAGACAATAGAATTGTGCTTGGACCATCTGATAGTGAAAAATTTCCAATTAAGTATTTTGTTCTCTATTTTTAGAAAAAAATTTATTCCCTATGTGAAATTCTAGGATATGATCCATCCTCAAGCATGCCAATTGCACCAATGTAAATGGATGCCAACATTCAACATCCAAAAATTAATACTTTATTTCATTTTACTACCTATTTATCAAAAGAGATGCGCAAGGGCCTGTAGCATTGAAGAATGGAGAATCACGAGTAAGATTTTGGTGGTACTCTTTGTTTATGCATATGTTCTTATATAGGGGTGCAAATTTCATTAAAAAATGTATAGAATTGAAAAGGGTGGTGGATGGTGTTGGTTGTTTTTACGGTAACCAGGTTGATCTTCCAATCTACCTATGGAATTTCCAATTCCAATCAGGGGTAGCTCGAACGACCTGGACCAACTGATGAGGATTTAAACAAACCTCCAACACTTTGGGCTCTGCAAGACTCGAGAGGGTGATCCCTTAATGTCTTTACAATCTCTGCACCACTATTATAAACAACATTAACAACAATAAATAATCTCATTTCATAGCTCAACATAACAAGATAATACCGAATAGAATTGGTTGTTCATCAATAATATCAACTATTTGGAGCATGAGATAACGATAACAACATTTCATAGTATAAGATAGTCATTGATTTGGAATTTGTAGCAAGCTCTAAGTAAATACAAACAAATAATAAACCTCATGAATAAGTACAACCTAGATCAATTCCATATACCATTGGAGGAGTCAAATTCATAAGCACCTAAAGGTTCATGACAAATTTAACACATAACATGTAAGATCTTTGACAATATTGCCTTACAATATCACCAATATGCATTATAACCCAATACTACTTATCAAATCCTTATACAAAACATATCCACAGTACAATCCCATTCAAGAATTTTTATTAATTCTTTGAATTAAAGCTAAAATAAGAATCATACACACCACAACAGTGAGATGAACGAAACAAACCTGGATAATTTTATTCGAAATTCAGATATGCTTGTACAATGGAGAGACATGAGTTCGAAATAAATCATTTCAATTCAAATGCCAATACTATCATAAAACATCAAATCCCCATGAGTTCAAGACCTACTGTAGAATGACTCAAAACCTAAATTGCATTTTCTCTAAAACCATTAGGCTTTGCAATTTGCTATGCAACATCACCTAGACTCAACCAAAAAAATATAACTTGTTAACTCGCACTTCTCGCCTTGAAATCCTTCTTATAGAAAATGAAGGAGCGAACAAGCATCGGGCCAGAAGTACACATGTCATCAGTCACTTGGACTGCTATGTGATATTTCAAAAATTTGTTACAACAACTGATCCCCAGAGAATATTCTTGTTCATCCTGCTCGCTGAGAAATGTTGATGCATCAACAAAAATTCAAGAATCCTACGCCAAGACTACCACCAAAGACAAAACCGGAATCACTTGTAATTACAACAATTGAGTTGTTAACCATCAGTAACCTACTCTATTTCACTCTTCCTCAGTTAAGTAAACATTTACCCATATTTGGTATTCTTCATTGGCTGGAAAATCAAAACTCACTACCTCATTCACCTTGACATTATAAGGTGTGTACTTAACCGCCACCTGATTTGCTTCTCTTTCAAAAGATTCCAAAAATGAGTTGGCACTAATAATCTTGTCCATACAACTCACCAACAAGTCATAATCTAAGTCATCACAAATCAATTTAATTTGTGCATTGCTGACCTTATTTGCTCAATCCTGCTACTGTTGCAGTGATTTAATGTTTCCCTTCTCATCAATTATATCGGGTAACGATGTGTCACTCTAGTCATCAAAATTCTTTACCAACTCCCTAATCTCCCTACTCAAGTCATCTTGTAAGGCCTGAATACCTTGCAATGAATTAAATAACACTTGAGTAGGCCTTAATGATTGGGGCCTATTATTTGTATCAAACCTTAAAGGCTTTGTACATTATGTCTAAATCATTGGCCTTGGGGATTTACTTCTCAGTTAATGGAAATACTACCTCTTGATCCCTATTAATTTTCTTTATTGCATCCAATAATAAATAATATAAAGAATGCATATATGACAGTCTATCATCAACCTTCTCATTTAAATGTCTCAAAACTGTATTAACAACCTCCCCCTATTTTAAAAGTGCTCCCTCTTCACTTACCTTCAAGGATGCCTTTAAATCTGCAATCTTGCGCATTAGCTTCTTCTTGGTAGGATCAAAAAAGCATTCTATTTATTCCTCAATTGGCTCTAATGTAGGAGTGAGGGAAGGAGCTTGGCTGGGAGACCTTGGTGTAGAAACAATAGGAGAAGCAAGACGCACTGATCTTGATGTGGAAGGCAATGTCATAATCCCTAGAGCACTTGATGTCTCCCCAATCTGCTTGTACATTAACCTATCCACCTTAGTCTATAGCTCAACATTCCTTTGCTGGACCTTGTTGTACTCTCCAATTATGAAGTTATACATATCCATGAGGCTTTTCTTTTCAGCTTCCTCTCTTTCAGCAGTCTTTTGGACCGATTTGGCCACATTTACAGTAAGATTAGTAGCCTTTGTGGTTGAGGTCTATGAGGCTCTTTTTATTATTAACCCTCCCCTTAGCTTTGGGTTAATTTCAGTGACATTGGGCTTTCTGTGTTGAGGGGCCAAAGCCCAAATTGCTAAGGTCTCATATTCTTCACTGAAGGTAGAATCTTACAATGTTGCCTTGACCTCTTCTTCAGAATCCTACAGGGGATGCTTGGACTTTAGAATAGCATTAAAAGCTATTGCATCTACAATGTTCCACTAAGGAAAAATAAAGACACCAGCCCGAGTTACTTGTTTTCTACCCTCCTTAGGAGTGATGCTCTTAAATTCTTCCATTAAGTCATTTTTCACCTCATCATCATTCTCCTAGTCTGACCTTTCAGGCCTCAATTCTCTTCTCCTCTTGCACGTGTCCTGATACTCCTCCAATTTAATTCTCCATACCAGTTGCAAGAAGACTGGAGTCTTGACAAATGCATCATCATCCAAAAATGCCTTACATTCCTCCATCCTGGCATCTTGCATTCACTTCCCTTTCATATCCAAATAAGACAAGACCAATTCAGTTGGCCTAGGAGGAGAAGGTAGACCCACCTGCATATCCTAGTCTATGACAACAATTTAATCCATCAGATCCTCCTATACTTTCTCAATCCTTTTCCTCTTAGGGCTTGGCTCTGATGGTGGTGGTGAAGGGCTATTTTTAGGTGATGATTCCGAATTAATAATTTTGATTCCCCCAGGTGTTTTGAACCTTGGACCTGGTTGTGTTGGCACTTTCATGATTTTTTTTCCATTTTTCATCTTCTTCTTCCCCATCACTACTGTCATTTATTTTTCTTCTATAGATAGGCCACTTCTATATAGGTTGCTATGTTGGCCTCATTTTAGTAGGCATGACATCTTGCTCCTGTACACCTAGATCCAAATCCAAGTTTATCTTTTTGGTCATTAGGATGCCCATGGTTTCTTTGAAGTTGTCCATCAAAAAGTCAATTTTCTTGTGAAATGAACTAAACTCCATCAATGGATCATATTTAGGATCCATTTTATGCATAATGGCCAATAGCTTGTCATAAGATATCCATTTCTCATTGCTCAATTCTTGTTTATTAAGATCAAACTCATTTCTAATCAAATCCTTAGGAAAGTTGAACTCATGCAAAAAATTACAACCTTTTATTCATTGTTTGAAAAGGGAAAACAAGCCCTTAGGATCATGTTGTTGCTTGGGACCACACCTCAAATGGTATTCATCAAAAAAATTCCGAAAGTGGATCCAACCTCCTTTTGAAAACACAAAATTTAACACCACAACATAATCAGGCAAAATTTTTCCTTTACCTTTCCCGGTAAGGTTTTCCTCATGGATACAACCAATTTTCCACATAACTTATGCAAATCCTACAATTGGTGCCACATTGTATGGCGGTATATGTGGGGTCCCTTGGAAACCATACACCCTCAAGATAGTACTGACTAGGTATGGGATAATGCACCCCAGTTGTGAGAAACCTTCAATTCTGGCTTCCTCCCCTTCAGTCTGAGGAAATCATGTAACTCTTCAGGTATTCTAGGTACATTTACTCTCAATCGGTCCCTCAATTTGGAAGCAAAACATTTATCAAACTGCACAAAATTGACACTCTCCTTGTTATAAGATAGGTCTATAGTCCATGATTGCACTAGAAATCTTTCTCCATTAACCATTTGCTTTAACTCCATCTTCTGAGAGAAGAAATCAACATTCTTGTACAAGAACATGTACATCAACATGGAATACTAGAAGAATGGAGTGCCTACATCCTTTTTCTGCAACTTTAATAGCTCTTCATGTATATTTTTGGCCAAAAAGGAGGCAAAATCATAGATTACTGGGAAATTAAGGTGTTGTATTTGCACCCCCATAA
Organism: Sequoiadendron giganteum; assembly: GCA_007115665.2. NCBI lineage: Eukaryota > Viridiplantae > Streptophyta > Pinopsida > Cupressales > Cupressaceae > Sequoiadendron > Sequoiadendron giganteum. The sequence continues at coordinate 179,327,379 of CM021104.1, read as the reverse complement.
ACATGTAAGTGTGGATGTTAAATCTGCATATTGGTTAGTCAACATGATAAAAATCATATAACAGAAATACACATCCTTATGAGATATTGCATCAAGTTAAATATGTTACATGAGACATTTAAACAACAAAACCAAAGGAAGCATATAAAACCTAAATACAAATCTATCCCATATTGGATTGGTGCTCCTTATGATGTAGAAAGGATGCCCTTTCCTAATCCTTGATAAGCAAGATTGCCAAATGATGAGCAAGATTGATTCTCAAGTGAAGAGAATAACCTTGCAATGAGAATGAGTTTTTGCTAAGCAAAGGGTGTTGTGATGAACAAGATTGATTCTCAAATGAAGAGAGTAACCTTGCAAATGAGTAAGTGTTGTTGAAATGAGAGAAAATGCCTTGCATTTATAGGAGAAGCTGAGAGAATAGAGGCCAAGATTAGGCAATGTGGGACTAAATCCCATCCAATAGGATAGAGACACTTGTCATAATGGGATTGGCCAAAGCTTGTGCAAGTTTTGGTCAATGTGCCCATTCAAATTTGAAAAATGTCAATAAATGAATGTTGTTGAGGGTTTTGGGGGGAATTATCTTTGTCCAAAAAAGTCAAAGATGAGAGTTATTGAGGGAAATAAGTCTTTTTAATAAATCAAATAAATTGATTTATTGATGCAAGTGGGTGGGTTAGTTAAGAGTTTGGATTTGACTCTAGTTGAGTCAAAAGCTAGAGAATGGTAATTATGATTAGAAGTTAATTAATTTAGATTAATTAACTTAGGGATTTTTAGGGATTTGATATTTGATTTTAAATCAATTTGATTTATTAAATCAAATGAGAAGAACATAAGGATTAAATAATTTGATTTATTTAATGAACCTTAGGAAATTAATCAATAAATTGCTTTAATTGATTAATAGAAGAAATGAATGTTAATTTGTATGATGCATGATTGTTATTTTTGCATGTCTACATTTCGCCCCTCTTTGAAGCAATGTACTCGTTGCATTGGTTCAAAGAATGATGCTGCTGACATCAAAATTAAAAAAATTCAGATTTTTCGGATGACCCAGCGAAAATAAGTACGTTAGTACATTGCCCCCTCGAGAGATCGAGCGAAAAGATTCGATTTGAGGTAGATCTCGCGACAAAGAGGTTAAAATGAATGTATGGATGGTGATGACTATATAATCTATATGATAATGATGATGTAAATGAGATGTTCTAATTATGCAAGATGCATGATGGATGCAGGATGGATGCATGATGGATGTAAGATGGATGCATGCTGGATGTATGATGGATGCATTGTTAGAGTGAAAGAAGGTAGAAGAATTAGAGGGATCAACCCTTAAATTCTAGAAGATGAAGAAGTCCAACAAGACAACTTTATTAGAAATGATGAATGATGATGATGTATTGCTTATCCAAGGATGGGAAAAGAGCATACCTTTCTTTATGTTTGATAACACACATAGGTGCGATGCATCAAGGTATTAAGAACCAGGATGGCGTTGCGCCTAGTGTGATGGACTTTGACTCGACAATCAGATAGGAGTGCGCTTGTTCACACTTGACATACAGAAACCTTGCTAGGACGGACCCAACAAAGCAAGTATTCGCCAAGTTATTTTAGAAGAACATCCAACAAGCACAACAGATAAAAAGATAATGATCATTGCCCCATTCCTTTCTCTCTAAACCTATTTTGTTTAGGCATTATTGAGAGGTCCTTGGAATGAGGGAAAAATAAGATAAGTCTAAAAGACCAAGATAAAATAAACAAACAAGCTGATGTTCATCGTACCACTAGCCATGGCTAAACTATTGTGGGGTACCTGATGCTTATGTCCATCGCAGGAAAGCTTCATCCTAGGACATGTAGTGATCAGGGTTTTGGTGAGACTGATTGGGGTAATAAGCTATTGATACTCTGAGTTGACCAACTTGTTGACTTACTGACTTAGACTTGAGACTTTGACGATTAAGTGTTCACTTTGGAACCTGCTAGACTTGCTTCTGATTGACTCACCAAAGGGTGAAGGCGACGATTGATTTATTATGAGCGGCAACAATCACGGGTGAAAGCGAAATGAAATGGATGCACCATTTTGGGTTTATTTAAATGTTTTGAGGCTGTTTTTGGTATTTTCACATTTTTCAATGTTTTTGGTATTTTCAAGATTTATGAATGTTTTTGAATTTTGTGTCTCGGGGGCCAATCAAGGATGGCCTTGCCTATGTTTAAGCTCAGAGACGGCGTAGTTCAGACGAAAAACTTGACTCAATTAAAAGATAGATGGGCAAACGGATTGCTAATGCGATGGACGCCTGAAAGACTGACCTAAATGTAACAAAGATAAGCAAATGAATACCATTGCAACGGATGCCTAAAGGATGGGCAAACGGATGCCAATGCGACGAACGCATAAAGAATGACCTAAATGTAAAAAAGATAAGCAAACAAATGCCATTGCGATGGATGCCTAAAGGATGGGAAAACAAATGCCAATGTGATAGATGCATAACGAATGACCTAAAATGTGAAAAGATAAGCAAACGAATGCCATTGCGACGAATGCCTAAAGGATGGGCAAACGGATGCCAATGCGACAGACGCATAAAGAATGACCTAAAATGTGAAAAAGATAAGCAAACGAATGCCATTGTGATGGACGCCTAAAGGATGGGCAAACGGATGCCAATGCGACGAATGCATAAAGAATGACCTAAATGTAAAAAAGATAAGCAAATTAATGCCATTGTGATGGATGCCTAAAGCATGGGCAAATAGATGCCAATGCGACGAATGCATAAAGAATGACCTAAATGTAAAAAAGATAAGCAAATGAATGCCATTGTGACGGATGCCTAAAGGACTCACCTTAATTGTCTCAGGAGATGATCGAAGATCAACCTTGCCTACGTTCAAGCTCAGAGATGACATAGTTCGACAAGGTGACTCTATTTTTGATTTTGAATGATTTTTTGAATGTTTTTTATTTTTTATTTATTTTTGAATGTTTTTGAGTTTTTTGATGAATTTTTGAATGTTTTTGGTTTTTTGCATGATTTTGACGATTTGGATATGGATATGTGATGATATCAGTGCTTTGTTTTGGATTTCGTTGAAAACCAAGCTTATTGTTGATCAATCAGATTAATGGATTGCTAGTTTGACTAAGTGTGTTAAGTCAAACGAAAGTGATAATGCATTCGTAAACTTTTAGGAAGTTGTGTTATCCCGAAGTAAACTCGTACAAAAAGGATAATTTGGCTAGGTGTGTTAAGCCAAACAAGGTGATGATTTGATAATTTGGCTAAGTGTGTTAAGCCAAACAGAGTGATGATAATGAACTTGTAAACCCAAGGAAGTTGTGTTATCCTAGAGTAAACTCGTGCACAAGATGATAGTTTGACTAAGTGTGTTAAGTAAAACAAGGTGATGATTGATTGGATTCGATTGATCAAGATTGATGAAGCTTGATTTGGAACAAAATTATTTTGATGATTTGATGTGACACAGATGTGCGCATTAGATGTGACTGATATGAATTGCTCAGATGGATATTCCATGAAAGATTAAGCTTGATTAGGAATGCCGTCTTGCTATCAAAATATTCCATGGGCTAGTGATTTGGATTTTGGCTCACAAATGATTTGACCAAGTTGATTTCACATTTGCCAATGCTCGGATCTCCACATAAGCTTGGGGATATAGATCAAGATTTATTCTTGAAGAAAGATGCAAATATATGTCCCCAGTGTGTATCAATGTATGGAATGCCATGGATGGATTCTTGGACGAATGGATATGAATTTTCTTGTGATAAGATAAGGGTGTTCGAATAGAGGAACGCTCATTCGGATAATTCTTCAAGGCTCAGATAGCATTGGGTAGGATGGGATCAATGAAAATGACCCATGTCAAGATGTTTACCATAAACAAGTGTAAAGTGTGCTCCAAAATTTTATCAAGATCAAGGTAACTTGGACCTTGGATGCAGATGGATAAAAATGGGTTGGATAAATGGTTCATGGATGAACAAATGATATGGCTGGAATGCTAGCTTTATTATGGATGTGATAAGATGCTTTCTCCTGAACTGGTGCACGTAGATGCTCGATTCTACACATGACGCATGTTTGCTAGGTTTTCATCATGGTACCTATCCAAAGCGCCACCAAAATGGTTTTCGCTAGAGGATGATTTTTCTCTTTACTGTTTTCAATCCTTTTTCTGATTTTTTTGGATTTTTTGTATTTTTTGATTTTTTTGTTGTTGCCAAGATGCCTGTTTTCCAGGTTTTCATCAAGGTGACCATTTTTTCAGGACATTATCTGATTGTTTTTGTATTTTCTGAGAGATTTTAAGCTGATGTTGAACCACCTGGTGGTGCTGATGTAGATGCTTCTGTCATAACGTGCCATCGGTATCTTGCTTGAATAAGTTGCTTTGCCAAGACACGTGCACTTGAAAGCAACTTTTGAGATCCTTGATCTACTTTGCTGGTACCGGAGTTAACTTTGTCTTTGTGTGCCCATCGCGATAGAGTGCCTTCTGAATCCTTATGATGAAGGGTCGTTGCCAATACATGGTTAATGTGAGAGTTGGATATTATGCGTGGAGGCATGGATGGAGTGTGTTTAGGTATAAAAGATGGATTGGTTGACAGTTTGGAGCCTTTGACTCTCCAAACTTGGGAAGATGAGCAATGATGGGTAGATACGGAAGTGTGCATGGAATTAGGACCAACTGCTTGATACACTTTGTATGTTGCTTGAGAATCATGTTTTTTCCTTTGCGGACATCCTTGATGGATACATTTCCCTTTTTTATTTTGCCCCATAGTTTCTTCGACTAATGGAGTTTAATAGGGATAGTCTTTCTTTGTATTCTTGGGTGTCCACATGTATTTGATTTGTCCAATATGCTTCTTAGCTTCTTTTTCTTTGATACTATTCTGCATGCTTCAATTCAAGTCTTTGTTTTGATGTTGGTGGCAATTCATGGATGGGGCGATGGATGGATGGAGATTCATGACATGGCGGGTTGTAGTATTGACATTAGTTTCATCATAAGGATTCTTCGTGCTCCCCATGTTGACGTTTGCTCGAGACGAAGTTGCCCCCAGTTTTGTGGAAATATTATTGATATGTTGAGATCCCTTGATTGTCGAGTAACCAAGGCCTTGACGCTTAGGATTTCCAATAATTTGCACTGGTTCCAAGATACCCTGTTCATGTAGGTCTAATCCTCTTCCTTGATAATTCATCTGCTGAAAAAACTTATTTGCAATAGGATATGATTTACCTTGGAAACAAGGTGTTTCTCCTTCTCTACTCTGTGGCAGATCTTCAAATGTCATAGCTCTTTCATTGATAAGATGATTTTCCCTTACAAAGGTGAGTGATCCAAGTTTATAAGTGATAGGATCTTCCATAAGTGGGATGAATGCCTGATTGATATCTTCAACTTGATCTTGTGACATATCAGATTGTAGTGCTTCTTCAAGAAGTGTTGATGCTTCGTTGTCTACACAAAAGTCTTCCTCATGACTCACTTCATAGGATGTTTCTGATTCATGACTTATGTACAAGCCTTCTTCATGATCCATTTCTGGTATGTCTCTGCATTTCTCTACATCTTGATCATGTGTACAAATGTTAAGAGTAGGAGACTCTTGTTCATTGGTAATGATTTGAAGAGTATGAGACTCTTGTTTTGAATGAAGATCATCTACAGGTCCATCCAAAGAAAGCATCTCATGGATAGATGGAAGAGTATGTGCTATGCAGATATGGTCATCATTTGCAATATCTTGTATAGATAGGAGAGTGTCCATTATATCGTTGTAGTAGCTTGGAGATACAAATTCTCGATCTTGAGTGATTTCGGAACTGCTTTCAACATGCTTTGGATCAAGTTCTTGACATGGGTCAATTTCAAAGAATGGATTTCTTTCTTGGATATCTTCATTAAGCATAGGAATATTCTCAAATTTCATGAGGTCAAAGGATGGCCATATGTTTTGGAGAGGATCATTGCTAGACCTTGGTGAAAGATGTTGATCATGCTTTGGAACAAATTCTTGAGATATGTCTTCTAACTCATTAGGTGATGTAGAGACATTTTCAACATTGTCATTAGTCAAAGGATCTTGATCATCATTTTGAATTATTATGGTGGGAATCAGTTGCAAGCTTTTTTGTGGGAGTAAGGCCTGCATTTTCTGCTGAGCCAACAACGCTTGTTGTTCATCATGTTGTTTTTGTGCCAACAAAGCTTTTTGTTGGGCTCTTTGTTGTGCTACTTCTTCTTGGATTGCTTGCAATAGTGCCCAAAATTTTGCTTGCGCTTGCGCTTGTTGGGCTACTTGAGCCGCTTGTGCTTGCTGAGCAACTAGCTATGTAGCTTGTTGGGCTTGGAGTGCCTTTTTGCGGGAAGCTTCTTGAGCGGTTTGCAATATGATGGAGAATGAATTGGTCATGTTGTATTTTGGCGGTAGCGGTGGTGGTGGTGGAATGGGAATGGTGTTGATTGTTGGGGTTGCTTGGATGGTTTCCATCTGTTTTTGTGATATCGATGGAAAAATGGGATGATTTGGTATGATGTTTTGATTTGGCATGATAGATTGAAATTGAACATTGTTGTGGTTGGGAATCATATTGCTTGGATTTAGGTAAATTTGATTTTGCATGGTGTTACCTTGACTTGAATCAACATATGGAGTTGCCAATATATTGCTAGGATTTTGAACAACATTAGGGGGATTTGCAGACATGTCGACCCCAAAGTTTACCAAGTGTGGATTTGAAATGGTCATGTTTGGTAAAGTTGCGCTTGGTATGTATGGATTTTGTGGGATAATGTTGTTTGGAAAACTCATGCATTGAGTGTTTGGTTGATAGATTTTCAGATTTGGACTTGGATTTAAATCTATCATTGGGAAAGGTGTTCCAAACTTTGGATTGGGTATGCTCATATTTGTTGTACCATTGATGTTTGTATGAGATAATGCTCCCATGTATGCATTGTACAAGCTTTGAAAATCAAATGGTATTGCAAGGCTTGGATAATTTGGTTGACTTGAATTGCTCATGATGGATGGATCAAATTTATATTGCATGTCCCTCTTGTGTTGAGATCGAGTTTGAACCATAAAATGAAGATCAATTTTCAAGAATGTAAGAGATAAACCTCTAATCCTTTAGATCGGTCTAAACCTTAGGTTCAAAGAAGCGAAGAACTAGGATAATTGAAGGATCAAAGCGATAACAAGGATGAGATAAATGGAATATGAGTGATATGGATGAATGGAACTCTTAAAGAAACTTTGAAGGGAATGCTAAACTTTTTAGGACATTGATTTGATTGATTCGTGATTGGATTGATGGTTTGACTAGGTGCGTTAAGTCAAACAAGAGTGATGAATGTAATCGTAAAACTCTAGGAAGTTGTGTTATCCAAGAGTGAACTCCTACAAGATGGTAGTTTGACTAAGTGTGTCAAGTCAAACGAGGTGATGATTTGATAATTTGGCTAGTTGTGTTAAGCCAAACAAGATGAACTCGTAAACCCTAGGAAGTTGCATTATCCAAGAGAGAACTTGTGTATAGGATGATGGTTTGACTAGTTGTGTTAAGTCAAACAAAGTGGTTTGATTTCGCCTAGAATTTTAGCATAAAAGATGTTTACAAAGTTTCCAAGAGTTGTTGGTGAGGTGAATTTTGACTAATTTAATGGTTGAGAGATGGATGAAAGTGATTGAATTTGATCCTGGACTTGACCTAGAATAACACTTCTGCTTACAAAACCTCGGTGTTGAAGAACACGCTATGTTTCCTATGTGAGGAAAGCAATAAAACTCATACAATTCAGGATCTCAAAACACTCCTCACGAGCTTTCAAACTAAGCTTCTTGAACTTTGGCTTTGGGATTTTGATCTTGCGGGAAATCATGTTAGAAAACACATGTGTAATCCAATTTGTCTTTTATCTTATCTTAGTGAATTCATTTTTACCAAAAGCACTTGCTTGATTATGTTTTCAAACTGAATGTCTAATGTCCCACTTTCGTTTTCATCCCACAAGGTCCATTATGTGGAAATCAAGGAAATTAGGGCAAAAGTTTCCTATGTTTATCCTTAGTGAAAACAAATGACGATAGAATTCGAGCACTTAGAAACCTCTAAGGATATGATCCCTAGGGAAAGTAAGAGTGCTTAAATTCATCAAAGGATATTTGTTTCTTCCAAGGTGTTTGAAATTTGAGGCTCTTGTGAATGTTCGTTTTTCAATGTTTTGAATCCAAGCAAAGTGTTTTTGATTCCAAGCACTTTTTACAACCCTAGGATGATGAGGCAATATCTTGTTGGGTTCCCACTTGGATAAATCCAGCTGCGCATATCTTGTGCGAATGGCTAAATGCTTGACCACACTGGCTCCCCTCCACGACACTCACTTATTCAGGTCAGCCAAGCATTAGTACCCATGAATCTCCCATGGAATACTTTCCATTTCCACAACAAGACCGCATGTTACATGGGGCAGCTTCAAAGGACATGACCTTTTGCACCAACAAGATAGACAAGGTTTTGGCCAATTTCTAAACAAGGGGTTCTAATTCGGGCATTTCATTCATGGGGGATTATCCAACGTCGGCGAGAGTCCATTGCTGTCCATCTCGTCGGAATAATCCTCGTGATATTGGCCTTTGTTCCAATATCCATACTTATATACTGGTTGGAAGTCGCTTGGCTTTAGCGTGTTCCTAGTTGGGTCGTTCCCTTGGGTGAGTACTTTTTCCCACAAGGCAAGCCCTCTAAGATAAACAATAGCGAGCTAACGTATCCCGTCGTTCACACAACCTTTGTTGAAAAACAAAGGGGAGAACCTCCGCAATATATCGTGCTCACACTCGCATGTTTTGTTCAATTTTAGATCCCAAATCGAAGTGTGGAGGCAATATTTTTTACAACTTAATATCAGAAAAAGACTTTTGATTCTCAAGGTCGCCGTGAGGCACGAGAGAAGCACATATGTCTTTTCGATGATATTACTTTGTGAAAAAGATTACAAAGCATGACAAAGAGTTGTTCATTTTAAGTCCAAAAAGCAGTGATGAATTCATTTTAAGCACCAGAATCCAAGTGTGAAGGTTGCCTTTTTCAATTTTAAGTCCAAATTGAAATCTAGTAAATGTCTAAGGTTCTTTTTTAACCAACTTTGAAAAGATCAAATCAAGTGATTGATTTTAAGCCCAAATTGAAAAGTGAGTTAGCTAAAAACAGAAAAAAAGGGTAGAAAATGGAAGCTCTAAGATTGTTTAAACAAGCATTAAAAAATGCTTTTTTCCAAGTCTCAAAAAAAATCTGCAACTCCCCTTCATTCACCTTTGTTTTCGTTTGATCTCAATTCCAATGTTCAACCTTGAGGTCAACCTCCGACGTCAACCTATAAACAACACCAAGTTATTAGAAATAAGATTTCTTTCAAGAAATCAAGATAAATAACAGTTGATAGTCATAAATAAATATGAAACATAAGCTATGCCCAAATAGATAATAGTTGATGTAGGTGACCTTCATGTTACTTCTCGCATCCATTCTACCAGATTGACTATGGGAAGAATATTTTTGTTTTCAACTCAAAGAAGACCACAATCAATTGATCTTATTTAAATATAAAAACAACTCCATCAATGCATACAATTGAAAAGTAAATGCATAATTATCTATCACAGCTGATGAGACCAGTCAATTCCACGTGCCTAACCTTTTTTGAAATCCTGCGAATAGATATCTCATGTTATAAATAGATATTACATGCATTTACTTTTCTTGTCCGTAAATCATCTACACCTTTATCACCATGGATAACAATTTAATAAAATCTGCTTGTGGGGTCTTGGCAGGGTGACGAACATGAAAATTTTCAAACTAGCTGATTGCATTAGGCTATGACTTATGTCTATATTAGACTTTTGCTAACAACCAACAGTTTGTATTGTCATTGAAAGTTGAGGTTAAGCCTTTTGAATCGCTTCTTATGGCCGATGTATTCCCCCTATGCATGAGCACATATTTTTTTTTCTTTTAATACATGACAGTAATAGAGAGAAGGTATTAATGCATGAGACAGAATTAACTTCTCTTGGTGTGGTCATTACAAAGCAGAGTGACTACAACAAAGAGTACCATCAAAACCAACAGGTAATCACTGATGAGACAGATTTGACTGAAGAAAAATACGCAGAGTGGCCAGGCTGGATTGTTAATGCGCCTAGCAGCTAAGACTTGACATCTCTTCACTGTCAATAGCTTGAATGATTTCAATAGCTTGAATGCAAAAGAAATATAGTAGGGTCATAAATAAACGATTCTGTGGTCTGCCCAAGACTGAGAGCCTTAAATAGAATGAATCTTTAAAAATATCAAGTTAATGCAAATGGCAAGTGTACAACTGAATTCCGCAGCTTTTGGGAATGAATGTATTCAAACCTACTATAATAAATAGATCCAAGCTGTCCTTTAAGATCAAAATGAAGACAAACTCTATATTAGCAGCGATAAATGCGGAAGTGGTGACAAGGCAGTGAACTGTATGGCGCTAACTATTTGACTTGGTGAGAATACTGTCATTCCCGAGTTGATAGATTCGATAATCTTCTAAATTCCTGACATTACACTTAATGTATCAGTTTAACTAAATGAGTAGCATAATTAATCAATTTAATCCATTTTCATAACTGAGATTGACAGCTGATTAGAGATGGGAAAGCACTTTATTCAATGGTCGAGCTCTGAGAATCATTCTTTCCTAAAGATAAACATCTGAAAATAAGAATACTGCAGTGATGGCCTTATTCTTCACGAGAAGTGGTGCCCCAAATAGAAACAACACTTATCATTCATGTCAGGAACCCTATATTTCCATGCAACATATCCCCATGCAGCATTCAAATCACTTTTGCGTCAATCAAATCCCAAAGAAAACAAGCAAGGATCGATACTTACCAAAACAATCACTTGATTTGATTCACTTAATAAATCAAATAGGTTGAGGTGGGGGCAGGTGTGATTACTGACTCCTATCATAACGAGTGCCATGTAAATCAATGACCAAGTATGATAAATGATAAAGGACTCCTTATTCCATAATTTCAATAGTAGTGAGCATAGAATAAATGTAGTAAGAATTCCTTTGAACCAAATAGAAACTGAAACTAATGACTTTACTCCTTAACCCTATCTAGCGGCGCTTCTTAGTTCCTTTCATACATACTGAACTCTTTCTTTATCTGCATTAAAGAAGCTTTAGGAACTTCAAACTTATTGCCATTGGCCAGTGAATGATTAATGCGAATGGCAGGTGAGAGATCAGTGAAAAATGCAAGAAGTGGGACTATTTGACATGATGTTTTGAATAAAACGCATGGCAGAGGATTGAAGGCAGCCTAACATCATAGTTATTTGACCAAGACTCTTTCACGTTACAGCTATTTCATTTGGGCACGTAAGGAGGTCATGAGGCAGATTAAATAACTCTAAATGGTGTGGGTAGCGATATGACGATTATTGTACTGGCATAAGGAAATAGTGCAACAAAAGCAACTAATGTGATGGGAGCAGCAAGCTATTGTAATCCTCCATCAAACATTATATCAGAGCTATTGTTCATTTTCTATGCATAAGGAGACATCTACCATATCGACAAAATGACTAAAAAAAGAAGAAGTAGAGATCCATTAATCTTGAAGAAGATGGAATGCAAAAAGGCTATTCTTATGGTTCAGTTCATGGATCCGGTGTAGTAAAGAAAATACAGTCTCAGCAAAAGACAAAATCTTTATATTTCTCTTAATTGCAGTGATCAATATCAAATGAGAAAAACATAGACTTTATATTTGTTAATGCATGAAATAAATGGAGTTGAACAAAAACAAAGTCTATGAGCGTAGCCCTCCTTCTAGCGCCATTTTGTGGATGTTAAATTTGCATATTGGTTAGTCAACATGATAAAAACCATATAACTGAAATACACATCCTTATGAGATATTGCATCAAGTTAAATATGCTACATGAGACATTTAAACAATAAAACCAAAGGAAGCATATAAAACCTAAATACAAATCTATCCCATATTGGATTGGTGCTCCTTATGATGTAGAAAGGATGCCCTTTCCCAATCCTTGATAAGCAAGATTGCCAAATGATGAGCAAGATTGATTCTCAAGTGAAGAGAATAACCTTGCAATGAGAATGAGTTTTTGCTAAGCAAATGGTGTTGTGATGAGCAAGATTGATTCTCAAATGAAGAGAGTAACCTTGCAAATGTGTAAGTGTTGTTGAAATGAGAGAAAATGCCTTGCATTTATAGGAGAAGCTGAGAGAATAGAGGCCAAGATTAGGAAATGTGGGACTAAATCCCATCCAATAGGATAGAGACACTTGTCATAATGGGATTGGCCAAAGCTTGTGCAAGTTTTGGTCAATGCGCCCATTCAAATTTGAAAAATGTCAATAAATGCATGTTGTTGAGGGTTTTGGGGGGAATTATCTTTGTCCAAAAAAGTCAAAGATGAGAGTTATTGAGGGAAATAAGTCTTTTTAATAAATCAAATAAATTGATTTATTGATGCAAGTGGGTGGGTCAGTTAAGAGTTTGGATTTGACTCTAGTTGAGTCAAAAGCTAGAGAATGGTAATTATGATTAGAAGTTAATTAATTTAGATTAATTAACTTAGGGATTTTTAGGGATTTGATATTTGATTTTAAATCAATTTGATTTATTAAATCAAATGAGAAGAACATAAGGATTAAATAATTTGATTTATTTAATGAACCTTAGGAAATTAATCAATAAATTGCTTTAATTGATTAATAGAAGAAATGAATGTTAATTTGTATGATGCATGATTGTTATTTTTGCATGTCTATAGTAAGAAATTAGCATCACTGTATTAGGGTTAAAACTGAAAATCTCGCACAATGAGTAAAAGGTGGCCAAGAAGTGATTTGCAAGACAATTTAATCTGAAAGGCTCTTGGTCATTAGGGCTAATATAGAACTTTGAACCTCCTGCCCTAGCCAAATGAGGTGGGAGCAACTTAACTCTGGAAAGTGACTTCAACCTCCCATACTCTTGTTTCATCTCCTCAAGATCAATAGGAACCAAGAATGTACTAGAATCACTCAGACCAAAAACTAGTTGAAATTCTTCTCTGTTGATGCTCAACATGACCCCTCCGTCATTATCTCTTATTACCCATGTAACAGGGTCATAATGTGCAACCACTGCCCTAAGAAAATCCACGTCAGGGAATACATTTGGTACCACCAGATTCCCCATGTCATACATCCAACCATTTGAGAAGGGGTGAGGCAAATTACTCTATCCATACCAAAACCTAAACATCTCCAAACCTATGATAGGAACCCTAGCATTGAAAATGTTGAAACAATTATATACTATCCCTCCCCTAGGGTTCTTTCTCACATCAAAACCAACCCCTTATTCCTATCACTAGTTGACAATGACAATTGATCCAGAAAGTCATCATATAAATTTCTATATAAATAGTCGATCTGGCCAGAATGTTGCTTTGACAGTGCCATCTTGGGTAAACTAAGGCTTTTGTGATATTTCAAACCTTTAAACAAACTAGGGCTAAACATAAAATAAATTTACATAATATAATCTTGCAATTTCTCACAATCCAACTAACCTATAGCCCTAAAAAAAATTATCAATAAGTTCTCCAACAAGCACACCACAATTTCCCCAAATTCATAATCAAATTAACCAAGAGATACAGAGAACAACTCATGACTTATGTTTGTAGAAACCCAAATTTTTGTTGTGACGAATCACAAATTCATCCTTGGCTATGAGACTACTCCGCAAAGATGTTTGAATGCTTTGTGAGACAATAGGGCAAGAGAAAGTCGCTTTATTTCGATCAAATCATTCTAGCAGACGTCTCATCCACCGTTAAAGCTTACTCGCACGTTGGAATGAATCCAATCACATTTGATGCAAATTCAAATACCAGCCATCGATCCTTCACTTTTGTTAGATCATTGAATGAATTCCTTCAAAACAAGCTGAAATGATCTCCATCACGACAATAAGGGCCCACCATATTATGCGTCGCTAAGGAAATCCACATGGCACTCACCCATGATATCATGATCAATAAAAATCTCACAACTTATGATCATCCAATGGAAGGCAACCGTAGATCTCAATCATCAACAATCTTGTTCATTCAACAAAGTTACCAGCTTTGTCATTAACCATCGAGCATCTTTCCCATCAAGATTATAACATCTCCATTGATTTTAAGCATGCGCATCTCGTAACCACTTTAGTAACCCGCTACATAATGGATTAAAGCTGGACAAATGTAATAAAGTATTTATATCATCTCTTCGACTTCACCAAATGAGACACGTGGCGCTCGCTCGTGATATCACGATCAGTTGAAACTCTGTGGTGGGGTCATCATGGGATGGCGGGCAATGATTGAGATCAAACGATGGTTGATCTACAGTCACACATATTTGTCCCCTGCAAAATATAGAACATTTATTAAAAGGTTCGAGGGGACACCACTAGGCCGATGATAAACAATGGCTTAAGTTGTTTTTAAACATGGGAGCATGGGGCCAACCTAGACTTAAGAAATAATAAAGTTAGGTGAAAGAATTAAAAAAAATCAAAAGGGGCCCGATTTAGACGAAGCGATGAGGCATAAGTTGTTTTAGAACCCTCTTCAAAAAGTAATTTCTAAATAGATCCCACCTAAGGCATAAGATAAAACACTAGGGTTTTTCATGAAAACAAAAGTAAAAACCCCAACCTTAGGTTTTTTTCCCAAACAATATGAAAGAATAGGACAAGGGCAAGATAAAATGGAATTCAAAGAGAAAAAAATTGAAGTTTCATCAGTAGCTCCAGTTGGGGATGTTCATTCCACCGGAATGAAGCAAGAATTTAGAATCTCAGGTTGAGCAAATTGATTGCAGAGACGACCAAAAGGGATTTTCCAAACAAAACAACCTAGCAGGAAAGAAACCTACCACTAACATATATACAAACCTAAACTACCGTTCATGTAAAAAAATACTTCAAGTGAAGTACAACTTCAAGAACTATCCATGAACTAGCAGTACAAGAATTTCTCATGTCATATCTTGGAGGAAGTATGAGTCTTCACCCCACTTACTATTAATAAAAATGGACCCAACCAGATTGCATCAAATTTTCCATGTTTTCCTTTATCTTCCAATCTGGCATTCCACATTAAGACCAAATCTCCATCTTGGAAGCTCCTTGCAGTTGCCCTTTAATCATACAATTTTTTTACTTGCAACTGTAATTTTTCATTTTTCATTTAAGCTTCCCTCTTGGTTTCATCTAATTCTATGAGAGCTTCCACTCTCAATTGCATTTCATCATCCATTTCATTATCATAGATTTGGACAAACTAATATATTACCATCAGGTTATTCTAGGGAAACCTTGCATTTATCCCATAAACTAAGTCAAATGGGGCACAACCTATTTCCTTTTTCACAGTTACCCTGTCTGCCCAGACTGCTAATCTCAATTTAGAATCCCATGCCTTCTTATTTTGATATAGGATTTTCGTAATGATCTTAATCAAGTTTTTATTGCTTGATTCTGCTTGTCCATTTCTCGATGGGTGATATGGTGATGAGTAAGAGATTTGGATGCCATTTTTTTCACAGAATTTTGTGTATTCCTCATATCTGAAACACATTGCATTATCTGACACAATCCTTTCTGGACATCGAAACCTAGTCAATATATTGCTCATCAGGAAGTCAATTACCACCTTACTAGTTCCTTTCTTTGTTGGAATTGCTTCCACCCACTTGGTAAAATAATTACTGGCCATCAATATCCATGAATGGCCTCCACTAGATTTACATGCTATTTCCCCTATAAAATAAATACCCCATTGCTAGAATGGAGATTGCACTACCACTGGCTTGAGAGGCAAGTTACCAATTTTTTTTAACTTACCAAAGAAATGTTGACAGACATCGCATGCCTTTACTAATTAGTGTTCATCCTTAAAAATAGTAGGCCACCAAAATCCAACTCTCATTACCTTGTGTGCAGTTCTTTTGGCCATATAATTCCCTCCACAAACTCCACCATGCGTCTCACTCATGAGTCCTTGTGCTTGATCTTGGTCAACACACTTCAACATGACACCTTCTCCATTTCTCCACCAGAGCTTTCCAGCTATGATAACATATTTGATAGCATGTAACTTCAATTTCCTCTTTTCATTTTCACTCAAATTATCAGGACATTTCATCTTTTGTAAATAATAGATCACACCCCTATACCACTTAGAATGTTCCATATCACATATGTGTGATCTATTCTCTTCTTCCAACAAGTTTATCTGATTTGCTTCTAGATTACTTTGGGCCATAATCTTGGCCAATCCTTGTCCTCTCACCAGCTTAGTAATCTGGATCTCAATATTGAATTCCTGGATTCTATTGATCCATCTACACCTTCTTCCTGATACTTCCTGCTATGTGAAAATATCTTTGACAACAACACTGGGTACATATGAAATTACAATAGCTCCCATCAAATAAGTCCTAAAATATTTTACTTCTTTTACCAATGCATATGCCTGTTTTTCATTTATATCATACTTAAGTTTTGCAGCTTGTAAAGATTTGCTGAAAAAGGCTATAGGTTGTTCAAAACCTTCTGCATTCTTTTGCAACAACACAATTGCAGGTGTGTGGAAAGAAGTAAAATAAAATATCTGTAAGGGTTTGGAAAAATTAGGGGTTCTTAACACAGGAGCCTCCTTTATTGCTAGCTTACTGGCTTGGAAATCCTGTACAAAATCCTCTTCCCATTCAACCTTGGCTCCCTTCTTAAGCATCTTAGAAATCGGGTGAACTATTTCAGCAAAAAATTGTCACAAACCTTCTTAGGAAGTTTATTTGTCCAAAGAAAGATTGTATTCCTTTGACATTGCGGGGTTGTGGGATCTTGTCTATTGCAATTACCCTTTCTAGATCAATTTTGACTCCATCCTTGGAAACAATATGTCCCATCAATTTTCCTTCCCTTACCCCAAAAGCACGTTTCTTCGGATTCAAAGAAATACCATACTCTAGTGCCCTACTAAATACCTTCTCTGGATGCTTATAATGATAGTCTTCTTTCTTGGAATATGTTGTCAAATCATCCTGGTAAATCACCAAAAATAAATTAATGAAGTTCGAAAATGCCACATCCATAGCTCTCTAAAAAGTAGCCACTGCATTTGTTAGACCAAAAGACATTCTCACATAGACATAATTTCCCTAGGGTGTAGTGAAAGATGTCTTAAACTATTCAGACTCCTTGACCATGAGTTGGTTGTAACCAAAGAACCCATCCATCATAGACATTAGCTCATAGCCTATCAACCTTTGCAAAATGACTTCCATATTCGGTAATGGATAGTTATCTTTCAATGAAGACACATTCAAGTTTCTAAAATCCAAACAACTTAATGTCTCCATTTTTCTTTCTCACCGGTACCAAATTTGACACCCAGGATGAATGTGTGATTGGCTTGATGATCCTTGCATCTCTTAACTTTATTAATTCCTCTTGCATTTTGGGGGCCAAGGTAGGATTAATAGGCCTTTTCTTTTGCCTAAATGGCTTAGCACCATCACTCAAAGGAATTTCATGTTGAAAAAAATCCTCCCTATATGCCTTAGGATCATCATAAGACCATGAAAACACATGTCTAAACTTCCTCAATAAGTCAATTAGCATCCTTCTTACCTTTGGTGACAATTTATTTCCAATATACACCTTTTTTGGTGATGCCTTTGTTCCAAGATTTATCTCCTCCAAGTCATCAGGATGGGAAGCAACATGATTATCCTTTGTCCTATCTTGATTATCAAACACTCTTTCTAGTACAACTAAATCCTTAGGAATTGTATTAGTTTTTAATTGAATGACCTCATTACCAAACACAGTATCTTTACCATCAATTTTTTCAACGAAAGCTCCAAAGTCAATTTCTTGACTTTCATATTCATTCACACAATTCAAGAACCTCAAAATATCATCATCACTATAAAAAAATTGCTGGTTTTTTATATTATCAGGAATGGATGGTCTGGTTTGCACTTCAACCTTTGAAATTCCATCATAATTCATATCATCTGGATTTAATGCAATGTTTGCTAATAAATCTGCCACTTTGTTGTGGCCTCTCTCCATCTAACTTATACCAAATGCATCAAAGTTTTACAATTCATCCCAAACAACATTCCTGTACTGTTTCAACCTCTTATTTTTTGACACATACCTGGATCTAACTTGGGAAACCGCAAGCTTAGAATCTCCGATTAATTTGAGCTTCTTGATCCCATGCTTTTCAGCTAATCTGAGCCCCAGTAACATGGCTTCATATTCAGCCATATTATTTGTGCATTCAAATAAAAGAGTGAAAGAGAACCTGAATGTCTTTCCACTTGGAGATCGTAACAAAACACCTGCACAAGACCCTTCTTTTGAACTTGCACCATCAAATTACATAGTCCACAAGTCATCACAATTTGACACTTGTTTCACCTTTGTATCAATCGATGTAATAGGCTTATCACAATTGCTAGGGAATTCTTCAGCCCTAAATTCATTTATACCATTGTTAATAAAACATGTCATATTTTTAGTGGGATCATGCTCAATCATATGAGCCACTTTTGATTCTCTTTCAATCTTGACATTCTTACCATCAATGTGTAAAGTAGAAAATGATAGATCACACTACATGTTACCCCCCCTTGATGCACTCCACTTTATTGACTAAAGTATCCCAAAATGTGGTGGGATGTCTGTGACTAATATAGTCATGGCTAAATCCTTCTCAGGATATTGAGTCAGTTTATAAGACAATGATCTAATAGTCCCAATAACTAGCACTTCTCTTGAATCCAATGCATAAAATTTACCTTGAGTAGTATCTACTATCAAGCCCATTGCCTCCATGATTTTGACTAGCATAACATTATTGGATGCCCCTGAATCTATCATACAATTACTCAAAGTTTTCCCATTTATATCAACACTTAAGAAAAATGGGTTTATGTTTTCAAGGCACATATTAATAGAATTCCCTAAATATACAAGGGGAAGTTGTAACATAATTCCCTCCACTTCTTTCTCTTTTCTTTCTCCTTCATCCATTGCTTCTTTACAATTAACTTGTTCAATTTTATTACTAGCAACACCTGTAATCAAGGCTATTGTCTTTTCCTTATGCTCAGTTATTCTCATCATTTCTAGAAAAGGTATAGAAACTTTAACCTAAGAAAGCACTTGAAATATATCTAAGGTGTATATTTAGGCAGATCAGAAACCATACCTTCATCATTTTCTTTCCTCTCTAGTTGCTTACTTCCTTCAAGTTTCTTTTGCTTCTTCTCTTCTAAAGAAGGTTTAACAAACTTTGTAATCACCTTGGTCTTCACCAATGATGAAGTAACATCTTCTTGAGGCTTAGGGGTTTCGGTCTTTTTGCCCAAACCTTATCATTCTTAACCTCTTTGATTTTGACAACATCCTTTTTGCTATCTACCTTAACACCCTTGTTTTTGTCCTTCTACTCTTTGATAAATAGGCCAACAGGTTTACCGTATTCACGACCCACAATTCTATTTCTCATCTGAAGTGAACTCCTCATTTAAGAAGCCATTTCATCAGTCAACCTTGCAATCTCTTCTTTTGATGGTCTCCTTAACAACATTGAATCTTCATTTTGTTCCATATTACAAGCATGATGGTCAAAATCATCTTCCTGATCAGAGAAGACCTATTGATGGTATATCTCACTTCTCTATCTCTGGTTATCCAAATCAGCTCCCTATAATTCATCATCAGAAGAAAATTTTGCTTCATAAATGTATGATCGGGCCATACAAACATCTACATCACCCTGCTCACAGTTAGGAGTCTACTCATGAGGATCCTCCTCTATTCCTTTAACAACAGGCAAATGAGCAATACCATAGTAATTTTGATTATGTGGATGTTCACACACCTCACACCATGGTCTATCCTGTACCAGATTTACTGAATGCTTCTACAAGGGGTCTGGGGTATGCTGATCATTTTTAGGCTTCTAGCCAGGCAAGACTAGTTTCCCATCTTTCCAATTTGTGTTATAAGGATAATTTTGTAGCCTAGGTGGTCTGTAATTCTTATTATACTATTTCTTTTTATTTCATATACCCTTTTATTTCTTGGAAACTGTATAATTTATGTCTTTCAAAGTAATAAAGACCTTATCCCATTTCTCATCATCCTTGGGCTTTGCAACATAAACCTTCTCAGTCTTATCCTTAGGATTTTTCAAAAGTGTGGGTTCTTCTCTCCTACCATTTTTCCTAGAAGCTCTCCTATTACTCTCAATATTTATAGCCACCCTGAAAGAATCCCTCATAGTCCGAGGGTCCTTATCTCTGAGGAGATATGCCATTTTAGCATCAAAAGCATTGAAATATGTAGTTAGACAAACATTTTCATCAAGCCTCAAAAACTGAAACAACTTATACATCACCTTTTGGAATATAAGATTAAACTCTATCATGGGTTCATTCAATGACTTCTTGATGTTATTGAACTCATTTAGCATGAAAATAGCCTTAGTTTTATCACCGTATTGTTCCTTGAAGCATTTTTCAAATCCATCCCATGAACTTATACTAGCATTCGGTAAACCTCTGTACCAATCCCTTGCATCCTCTACTAGAGATTGTATAAAAAAATTCATTACAACATCTTCATGCTCTACCTCATAGTTATTTAGCATATCCATGAAGGCTCTTAAATGTTCCTCTGCTATCACAACATTGTTCCCAAAAAAATTACTCATCTTTTCTCTCAGATCATTAGGGATGGGCTTTGGATAACCTAGAATACCATCAAAGAATAACTGCATATACCTTTCCAATTTTATAGGTCTCCTTTGGAATAATCCCTCGGTTTTCTAAGAATCAACACCAAGACCTAAATTATGTATCCTAGGGCCATCCTGATGTAGATTTACAAAATTATTTGCATGAACCCTTGGGACCAAATTGTTTGTAGTATCCAGACTAGTTTTAGGACCGTTTTTCAAGGAATCTTGGTGACTTGATGAGGTGGCAACTTGTGTAACCTCATCCACACTTGACATCTTTAGGAAACTTATTTTCCTCTTCATTTCTGCATTTGCAGCCTCAATCTCAGTCCTCTCTAACTCCTTTGCAAGAGGCTCACCCTCCCTCCTAACCTTTTCTAATGCACTCTCAACTTGTACAAGTATATGTGGTGGGGGATCTCTTTTAGGGGGATGGGAAGTCACCCTATAATTTATCTTAATCCCCTTAGCCTTCTGTTTTCCTTTGTCTAGAATAGGCTTAGGGTTTAGATTGCTCGACTGGGGCTTAATAGGGTTTGAGGGTTTTGGGTCTACAGGTTTTTATTAGGCATCAAATTGACCTACAAGACCCACTTTAGGCAATGGCCTTACCCCCTTGTCCAAGATCTCACATAGAATAGTACCTTCCTCATTTGGCTTAGGTTTTTCTTGGTTCAGGAGCTTCAATGTTGCCAACTATCTAATTAACCCATCCCTCTCAATTTCAACATGCATCAGTTCTATTTCCCTCTCCTTATCCTTTTTCATCCTAAGCTTAGCTTGCTTTTGGATCTCCCATCTTAAGGAGTCAATATCTCAAAAAACATCATCAGGGTCAGGCAAAGTCATATCAAAACTCAATGTATCACTTAGGTCTATTAGGTTTACTTCTTCAAGTACATGCCTAGATAATAAAGGAGTTCCATCATCTTCAACAGGAGGAGGAGGCACATTATTGGTGCTTTCTTTGTGATGGCTTTGACTTCTTCTCCTACCTCTTCTCTTTTCAACATATTGGACACTAACAAGTCCCATATTCTGACATGTTACATCCTCTTGAATAGGTGTATTAAATATTACATCAAAAAATCCATAGCTATTTGATTGTATATTTCTAAACACTTCTTCAAGATTCTCAGGGATAGGATATAAAGACTTACTTGTACCTTGGTGTACATGATTCTGTGATGCGGGAGCAACATTGCAAGATTTTGGTCTTTTCTTTATCCACTCCTTCATTTTAGGAAGTTCACCCTCCAGTTTCTTTTCTGGATGATTCTTCATGAATGACCTGGTGTTCTTCATTCTACGTGATTGTCCAAAAGATCCTTCAATTTGTATTAAATCTTCAAATAAGATGCACACTGGTGCAGAGACATTAGAGTCGCCACCCAATTATCCTGGGAATACCAACTATCTAGAGACACTTGGTGAAAGTCAAAAGACCTTTGGAACCTTGTACTGACAACATACTAAAGTACTTCGCTAAATAACTCAAAATGTTTCATCAACAGAAGAAATGGAAAAACCTAACATAGAACCACATGCTCGACCTTCAAATCACATTAATACTATGAAAAATCTATGCAAAATGGAAAACTAACACACTGACAAGAAATATTTAGATTAACATCCCCAGTAGAGTCGCCATTTTGTTGGTTGTTTTTACTATAAGTAGGTTGATCTTCTAATCTACCTATGGAATTGACAATTCCAATCAAGGGCAGCTTGAAGGACCTGGACCAACTAACAAGGATTTAAACAAACCTCCTACACTTTGGGCTCTGCAAGACCCGGGAGGGTGATCCCTTAATGTGTTTACAATTTCTGCACCACTATTATAAACAACATTAACAACAATATATAATCTCATTTAATACATCAACATAATAGGATAATACCAAATAGAATTGGTTGCTCATCAATAATATCTACTATTTGGAGCATGAGATAAAGATAACAACATTTCACAGTATAAGATAGTCATTGATCTGCAATTTGTAGCAAGCTCTAAGTAAAGACAAACAAATACTGAACCTCACGAATAAGTAAAATTAAAATCAGTGCCATATACCATTGGAGGTGCCAAATTCATAAGCACCTAAAGGTTCATGACAGATTTAACACATAACATGTAATATCTTTGATAATATTGCCTTACAATATCACCAATATACATTCTAACCCAATACTACTTATCAAATCCTTATACAAAACATATCCACCTACAATCCCATTCAAGCATTTTAATTAATTCTTTGAATTAAAGCTAAAATAAGAATCCTACACACCACAATAGTGAGATGAACGAAACAACCCTTGATAATTTTCTTCAAAATTCAGATATGCTTGTACAATGGAGAGACATGAGTTCAAAATAAATCATTTCAATTCAAATACCAGGACTGTCATAAAACATCAAATCCCCATGAGTTCAAGACCTACTGTAGAATGACTCAAAACCTGAATTGCATTTTCTCTAAAACCATCAGACTTTGCAATTTTATTTGCAACTTCACCTAGATTCGACCAAAAAAATATAACTTGCTAACCCGTACTTTTGGTTTTGAAATCCTTCTTATAGAAAATGAAGGACCAAACAAGCATCAGGCCATAAGTACACATGTTATCAGTCACTTGGACTACTATGTGATATTTCAAAAAATTGTTACAATAGCTGATCCTCGGAGAATCTTCTTGTTCATCCCGGCCTTTGAGAAAGGTTGATGCATCAACAAAAATTCAAGAATCCTACGCCAAGACTGCCACTAAAAACAAAATTGGAATCTATTGTAACGACAATAGCTAAGTTGTTAACCACTAGCAGCCTACTTTGTTTCACTCTTCCTTAGTTAAGTAAACATTTACCCATCTCTATTATTCTTCATCGACTGGCCAATGAAAATTGACTACCTCATTCACCTTGACATTATAAGGTGTGTACTTAACTGCCACTTGATTTGCTTCTCTTTCAAAAGATTCCAAAAAAAGCTGGTACTAATAATCTTGTCCATAGAGCTCACCAACAAGTCATAATCTAAGTCATCACAAATCAATTTGATTTGTGGATTGATGACCTCATTTGCTCAATCTTGCCACTGTTGTAGTGATTTAACGTTTCCTTGCTCATCAATTATATCAGGTAATGATGTGTCACTCCAATCATCAAAATTCTTTACCAACTCCCTGATCTTCCTACTCAAGCCATCTAGTAAGGGCTAAAAACCTTGCAATGAATTAACTAACACTTGAGTAGGCCTTAATTATTGGGGCCTATTATTTGTATCAAACCTTGAGGATTTATACATTATGTCTAAATGATTGGCCCTCGGGATCCACTTCTAAATTAATGGTAATACTACCTCTTGATCCCTGTTAATGTTCTTTATTGCATCCAATAATAAAGAATATATAGAATACACAGATGACAATATGTCATCAACCTTCTCATTTAAATGTCTTAAAACTATATTACCAACCTCCCCCTATTTGAAAAGTGCTCCCTCTCGACTTACCTTCATTGATGCCTGTAACTCTGCAATCTTGTGAATTAGCTGCTTCTTGGTAAGATCAACAAAGCATTCCATTTCTTCCTCAATTGGCTCTAATGTAGGAGTGAGGGAAGGAGCTTGGCTGGGAGAACCTGGTGTAGAAACAATTAGGGAAGCAAGAGGCACTGATCTTAACATGGAAGGCAATGTCATAATCCCTGGAGCACTTGATGTCTCCCAAATTTTCCTATATTTTAACTTGTCCACCTCAGTTTGTAGCTCAACATTCCTTTGTTGCACCTTGTTGTACTCTCCAATTATGAAGTTATACTTCTCCATTATGATTTTATTTTCAACCTCCTCTCTTTCAACAGTCTTTTGGGCCAATTTGGCCACATTCACAGACAAATTGGTAGCCTCTGTGGTTGAGGTCTCTGAGGCTCTTTTTATTATTAAAACTCCCCTTAGGTTTGGATTATTGTTAGTGACATTGGGCTTTCTACCTTAAGGGGCCAAAGCCCAAATTTCTAAGGTCTCATATTCTTCACGGAAGGCAGAATCTTGCAATCCTTCCTTGACCTCTTCTTTAGAATCCTACATGGGATGCTTGGACTTTAGAATAGCATTAAAAACTACTGCATCTGCAATGTACCACTCAGGAAAAATAAAGACACCAGCCTAAGTTACTAGTTTTTTCCCCTCCTCAGGAGTGATGCTCTTAAATTCTTCCATTAATTCATTTTTCACCTCATCATCATTCTCCTATTCTGACCTTTTAGGCCTCAATTCTCTTCTCCTCTTGCACTTGTCTTGATACTCCTCCAGTTTCATTCTCCATACTAGTTGCAAGAAGATTGGAGTCCTGTAAAATGCATCATCATCCAAAAATGCCTTACATTCCTCCATCCTGGAATCTTGCACACACTTCCCTTTCATATCTAGATCAGACAAGACCAATTCAGTTGGCCTGGGAGGAGAAGGCATACCCACTTGCATATCCTAGTTTGTGAGAACAATTTTATCCATCAGGTCCTCCTATACTTTCTCAATCCTTTGCCTCTTAGGGCTTGGATATGATGGTGGTGGTGAAGGGTTATCCTTAGGTGATGATTCCAAATCAATAATTTTGACTCCCCCAGGTGTTTTGAACCTTGGACCTGGCTGTGCTGGCACTTTCATGATTTGTTTTCCCTTTTTCATCTTCTTCTTCCTCATCACTGCTATCATTTATTTTTCTTCTATAGATAAGCCACTTCTTTGTAGGTTGGTATGTTGGCCTCATTTTAGTAGGCCTGACATCTTGCTCTTGTACACCTAAATTCAACTCCAACTTTATCTTTTTGGTCATTAGGATGCCCATGGTTTCTTTGAAGTTGTCCATCAAAAAGTCAATTTTATTGTGAAATGGACTAAACTCCATCAATGGATCATATTTAGCATCCATGTTGTGCACAATGGCCAATTGCTTATCATAAGCTATCCATTTCTCCTTGCTCAATTCTTGCTTGTTCAGATCAAACTCGTTTCTAATCTGATCCTTAGGAAAGTAAAACTCATGCACAAAATTACCACCTTTTATTCATTGTTTGAAAAGGGCAAAGAAGCCCTCAAGATCATGCTGCTGGTTGGGACCACACCTTAAATTGTATTCATCAAAAAACTTCCCAAAGTGGACCCAACCTCCTTTTGAAAACACAAAATCTGACACCATAGTATAATCAGGGAAAAATGTTCCTTTACCTTTCCCGATAAGGTTGTCCTCATGGATGCAACCAATCTGCCACATAACTTCTGCAAATCCTACTCTTGGTGGCACATTGTATGGTAGTATATATGGGGTCCCTTGGAAACCATACACCCTCAAGGTAGTACTGACTGGGTATGGGATAATGTCACCCCAGTTGAGACAAAACCTTCAATTCTGGCTTCCTCCCCTTCGGTCTGAGGAAATCATGTAACTCTTAAGGGATTCTAGGTACATTTACCATCAATCGGGCCCTTAATCTAGAAGCAAAAAAATTATGAAACTACATAAAACTCGCACTCTCCCTATTATAGGATAGGTCTACAATCCATGGTTGCACTGACCATCTTTCTACATTAACCATTTTCCTTAACTTAGTCTTCTCAGAGAAGAAATCAGAATTATTGTACAATAACATGTACATGAACATGGAATACCAGAAGAATGGAGTTCTTGCATCCTTTTGCTACAACTTTAATAGCCCTTCATGTATCTTTTCAGCCAAAAAGGAGGAAAAATAATAGATTACTGAGAAATTAGGGTGTTGTATTTGCACCTCCATAAATGTGTAAGCAATTGGCATCATCGTATTAGGGTTAAAACCCAAAATCTGGCATGATGAGTAAAAGGTGGCCAAGAAGTGATTTGCAAAACATTTTAATCTAAAAGTCTCTTGTTTATTAGGGCTAATAGAGAACTTGGAACCTCTTGCCCTAGGAAAATGAGGTGGGAGCAACTTAACTCTAAAAAGTGACTTCAACCTCCCATACTCCTATTTCATCTCCTCACAAGAGCAATAGGAACCAACAATGTACTGGAATCACTCAGACCAAAAACTAGTTGAAATTATTCTTTGTTGACGCTTAGTATGACCCCTTCATCATTATCTCTTATTACCCATGTAACGAGGTCATAACGTGCAACCACTAACCTAAGAAAATCCATGTCATGATATACAATTGGTATCAACGGCTTCCCCATGTCATACATCCAACCATTTGAGAAGGGGTGGGGAAAATTCCTTTGTGCATAAAAAAACCTAAAAATCTCCAAACCTATGATGGAAACCCTAGCATCGACAATTTTAAAATAGTTATATACTAATCCCTCCCCTAGGGTTCTTCCTCGCATCAAAACCAACCCCTTATTCCTATCATTAGTTGACAATGACAATTGATCCAGGAAGTCATCATATAAATTTCTATGTAAATAGTCGATCTGGCTAGAATGTTGCTTTGACAGTGCCATCTTGGGTAAACTAGGGCTTCCTTGATATTTCAAACCTTTAAACAAACTAGGGCTCAACAAAAAACAAAATTACAGAATATAACCTTGCAATTTCTCAAAATTCAACTAACCTATATCCCTAAAAACAATTATCAATAAGTTCTTTGACAAGCACACCACAATTTTCCCAAATTCATAATCAAATTAACTAGGAGATACAAAGAACAACTCATGGGTTATGTTTGCAGAAACCCAAATTTTTGCTGATACAAAGAACAACTCACAGGTTATGTTTGCAGAAACCCAAATTTTTGCTGTGACAAGTCACAAATTCCTCCTTGGCTCTGAGAATGCTCCACCAAGATGTTTGAATTATTGGTGAGACAATAGGAAAAGAGAAAGTCACTTTATTTTGATCAAATCATGCCAGTGGACATCTCATCCACCATTAAAGCTTACTCGTGCACTAGACCAACGACTCCAATCACATTTGATGCAAATTCAAATACCAGCTATTGATCCTTCACTTTTGTCAGATTATCGAACAAATGCCTTTAAAACAAGCTGACACGATCTCCATCATGACAATAAGGGCCCACCATATTATGCATCTCCAAGAAAATCCACATGGTGCTCGCCCATGATATTGAGATCAATAAAAACCTCGCAACTTCTGATCATGCGATGGCGGGCAACTATAGATCTCAACCATTGGCAATCTTGTTCATTCAACATAATCGCCAGCTTTGTCATTAACCATGAAGCATCTTTCCCATCAAGATTATAACATCTCCGTTGATTTGAAGGATGTGCATCTCATAACCACTTTAGTAACTTGCTACATAATGTATTAAAGCCATAAAAATGTACTAAAGTATTTTTATGATCTCTTCGGCTTCACCAAATGAGACAGGTGGCACTTGCCTATGATATTTTGATCAGTTGAAACTCTATGGTGGGGTCATCACGGGATTACGGGGAATGACTAAGATCAAATGATGGTTGATCTATGGTCACACAAATTTTTCCTTTACAAAATATAAAACATTTATTAAAAGGTTCGAGGGGACACCACTAGGTCGACGACAAACAATGGCTTAAGTTGTTTTTAAACATGGAAGTACAGGGCCAAACTAGACTAAGGAAATAATAAAGTCAGGTGAAAGAATTAAAACAATAAATCAAAAGGGGCCTTTTTTAGACGAAGCGATTAGGCAGAAGTTATTTTAAAATCCTCTTCAAAAAGTAACAGCCAAATAGATCCCACCCAAGGCATAAGATAAAACAGTAGGGTTTTTCATGAAAACAAAAGTAAAAACCCCAACCTTAGGTTTTTTCCCAAACAATATGAAAGACTAGGACAAGGGAAAGATAAAATGGAATTCAAAGATCACAAATTTGAAGTTCCATCAGATGGTATAGAGATGTCAGTTCAGAAATGGACTCCGTTATTGGGTTGACATGAGCAAGAAACTAATTTTGTGGTTTTATCAAACATCTTTGCTTCCAAGTTAAAAAAATTTCTGATTCTAGATATACCAACGATCCCAACTAAGTTGATTGATTTCCTAAGGACAAAGGAAAGGAGGCTAGATTTAAAAATTGGTCATAATTGGGGGATGTAATTCCTTATCAGGATTCCACAATTCTCTAGGTGTATCGAATGAGAAAAACACCTCATGTACTCCATAGGATGTACCATTGAGGATTGGCTTCCTTGAGGTCATATGGAAGCTGCATGATGTAGAAGATAATCACTTATTTGATATGAGGAAAGGAACCTTTTTTCATGCCTACACAATATTCTTTGATTTTCTTATGATAACTAATGGATGGAAGAATCTCTTTGAAAAATTAAATCCCTATGAAATTAAATTTTGAGCACACAAAAACTATGACCCAAAAGGTTTTATTGTTTGGTTAAAGGGTAGGGTGAAAGGAGCAATGTTTATTCATAATTTTTCTTTCCCTAAAAACATTATCAAAAATGTTTTTTATTTTCAAGCATAAGAAGATAAGATGAGGAAGTGGATTGTATTTGAAAAGGTAGAAAGAGAAAGAAAGCTAAAAGACCCTCAATTTAAATTTTTTTTTGATATAGAAGATGTGATATTGAGGGTGGAGTCAATTTTGTAGAATTTTGATAAAATTTTGCAACTCTAAAGGAAGAAAGGGTGATCTAGGATAAGAGAAAGACTATGGTCATTGAAGAATATGATAAGGGGAAGCCCTTGTGGAAGAAGAAAGACCTACTTATTAGCTACCAAATAAGGTGCAATTATTTGCTAGGAGAAAATACACTATAAAGAAGCAACTCACATTGCTACTCCTACCCAATCAAAGAGTCAAGGACACCCTATCCTCAACAAAAAATACCACCACCTTCACCCCAACACTCATACATTCCACAAATAATTGAGTTGTGGATTCTCCTCTTAGAGGACCATCTCCTCCTAAGGAGCCACTAGTAAAAAAGAAAGGGGTTGAGCCAACAGGCCTTGTTGATTATCTTGTTGATGAATCAGATGAAGATATTTTTGTTATAGAAGAGGAAATGAGGCAAGGTATGCCCTCCCATGAAAGAGAAACAACACCACAAACCTTAAGTCTAAGATTGATTAAGGCTGACTTAAGTGGGGTGAATAGTTCAGATGATGCTAGAGCTGAAGCTTGTGAAAGGTTTATGGATGATGATGAATTTGTAAAGACACATGCATTTCATGGATATGTTTGGAGGGCCATTAAGGATGAATATATTATGATCATATAGATGAAGGAAACTAATAGCCTTGGGTTTTTAAAAGTAGTTATAGAGGTTGAGGTCCATGATGAGATGAGGATAAAATATCAAAATATCACTGCAACTGAAGGAAGAGATTTCGTTAGAAAAAGTGGTGTATTATTATTTCTAGAATGGGATTTAGCATCAAATATTACATTTGACATAGTCAGAAGGAATGATTCCCCAATATTTACCAGTGAAGAGGAAGTAACACTGACCCTACAAGGATTAGCATTTAGTGCCTAGTGGGAGACATTGGTTATTTGGTTCTTTGCCCAAAATAATAAAAAGACAAATGTTGCAGAGAAAGCTGTAGGTGTTAGAGAAGGGATCATAATTAAAAGAGTATTAGATACATCAACTCACAAAACTCACAAGTAGAGTCCCTAACTCAAGAGAGGGACAAGTTCAAAACAAAGTACAATGATATAGTGGTTGAGTATTGTGTGAGACAACATAAAATTGTAGAGATAAATTTTCTAATTGCATTATTGAAAGCGAAGTTTCAGTCAATGCATGCATCAAGCCCTTCACAAGTAGCCATTCTTCCTCCCTAGTCTCCATAAGAGAAAATTCCATCTCCTCCTATTCTTTCACCACTTTCAATTCCAATAGAGTTAGTATCTCCCATATCTAAGGATGTGCCCATTAAAAAATCAGCTCCAAGTACACGAGATGCACCTCTTACAAAAGAAATCACCAAGGAAGAGATGATGGAAAAGCTTAAGACTTATGAGGTGAGGTTTCAAAAATTTGATGAATTAATCCACTTGAGAAACTTGAAAATTGTGATAGTGGTACTAGAGCATTTAAACAAAGGGATGGAAAGAAGGTTAATTAGGATTCATTCAAACTAATCCTCCATGTTTGATGCAATAAGGAACTTTGACATGGATAAAGAGGTTACTATTCGATTGATGGGTAGATGGATCCCTAGGTTTAGTCAATTGAGGGATATGGCCATTGGATCAAAACATGATGCCAATCAACCACCCAACATTGTGCCAACTTTTAAACTTGAGAATGTAATTAAGGAATTCCAAGGGTTGATTGAACTATTGGAAATGAAGATCAAGGAGCTGGTGAAAAGGTTTGATGAGTGGAGTTTCAGTATACTCCCAAATATTTTGAATGAGAATGGTGTAGTCAAATCTTTGTAGGAATGGAAGCATCAAGCAAGCAACATCATACCATCTCACGAAAGGCTGATTTGTAATGGAGTAGATGTAGAGATGTTGAGGAATATTATGGATAGGCTCTCTCACATAGGAATCTTCCTTGAAGATTTTTGCAAAGAGGCCAACTGGGTAGTAACTTAATACACCCCATATAGGATGAAATCAAACATAGTTATTACATTTAATTGGCCTTTTGAGGAATATTTTGAACTTTGGAAGAGCAAGTATGTTGACATCTTGGACGTATAGGCTACTACAATGGTGAAGTGGTGATGAAATTTTTTATCTTATGTCTACAATAATAAAGGTTACAACAGGAGAGATACAATACATGGCCTAGAATTGATACAGATTAGTTCTTATATCTATCAATGTTTAGATATTTTATTCTCTCCAATTCAAAATTAATGACATGGAAGGGAGACATGGAAATAACTTGGTATACCCTTCTCTCTTTTTTAATGCTTTTTATCCTCAATTTTTGGAAGCACATGGAAAAGATGTGTAACTCATGGAATGAATATTTGCACTAAATAAAGAGCCTTTTGGAAGGCTAGAGAAATCTTCATCAACAAATGAGAAATGGTTTTTGTCTCTAATGAAAATCTCCCTTGAATGTTGTCAAATATAACTACTTTTTGAATTTAATTGTGAATGTTGAATGAAAATATGACATGTGTACTTTGGACCGAAGCTTGTTTTTGCTCCCTTGTTTCTATTAAAGGGATTTCAAGCCAATTGTACATGATTTTTATTGATCTTAGAGAAAATTTTGTAAGGAGAAAATACAGAGAATAAAATAGAGCTTTCATTTAGGTTGTGAGTCTTTTATTTCTATAAGCAAATTTTGATTACATTTCTATAATTGAATACAAAGAATGACATATCTTCTAAGGAAATTCTCTCCTAATGTACTCCACATTTGAATTATCAATGAAATAATCAATGTTTGTTTCAGTGGTCTTTATTGCTTTCGATGAATGTATGGTTTTGTTCTTGTCTAGATTCAAAGGATTTGTTAATTTTATTGGATGAAATCATAAGTTTAAATGGTTCAAGTGTCAATATATGATAATGAGTTATGGTTTTGAGTAATTGAGGTAGATGTTGTAATGCAACATTATGTAATCTCTATAATGCTAAGTGTTAATTTTTTTTCAAGTTTTATTTGCATTTGTATCAGATCCCATACCCTTAAATAAGGCACTATTCTAGGATTTGTGTTGTGTTGAATTGTTCTTGGTCTTTCACAAAAAACACATTCAAATCTTGAACTCTTTAAAATTTTGGTAAAATTTATGTCAAGTTGAAATATACCATGATCTATTGCTCTGTAAACAATTAATATGTAGGGATTTGCTAGATCTTTGTAGTTATTCAATTTTTAAAGAAGTTACAAGTAGAGCTTATCTGTTATTTACAATGTATATGATTAATTGTCACAAAGAATCTTAAAATACATTATGGGATCAACCTCCTGGGTTTTGCAAAGCCCAAAGTGTAGGAGGAAAGCCTTGCAAGATTTCACTCATTTGTTGACCAATCCCTCCAATTATCTTACCATTATAAAATGGAAATTCTATAGGCTGAATTATGAGATAACCTTGGCTCATTAAAAATACCAATAGGATGTTGTCTGCTTCTATTCATTTGTCACATCAGAAGGTCTTAGCTAAAGAACATACATAAGTATACAACCAAGGATAGGTCAATGTACATCTTCCACAAAGTTGGATGATCATGATGTCGATTACTGATAGTGAAGAGAATATTGAATAATTTCTTTGAGGATTTCAATGATCAACCCCAATTTTTACAATCCTTCAAGAAGAATTGGTGTGAAGGAGATGATCGAATTGGTAAGTTGACAATTTCTATCACCTTGTTTGATTTTCACCATTCACATATTTTCACATTACCTCTAATACATTGTGGTTTACTTTATTATTGTTTTTTTCATAGTCATGCGTGAAAAAATTGTAGACTATTCCCATATGCCAACTAGGATACAAATGTTTCCATCGAGTCATACCATTGCACATTGAAAACAAGATACGTATGCGATAATAAAAGAAATGAACAAGGAAAATGGACTATTTGTATTACACACTTGTGTATAAAATGGAACTATTTTTTAGGAAAACAAAAAAGTTGCAGCATCATTGTTTTTTGACAAACTATAGGATTTGAAATATTAAATATAGTTTGAAGAGGGTGAAGGAAATTTTGGATGATGATTGTGTTATAGATGAAACACATCTTGGATGGCACTAGGTGAAAAGTAAAAAATGGTGCAACCACTACCTGGTTTGAAAATTGGGTGAGCACCTTTTTGTTTGTGAGTGCCCTTGGATTTTTCAAAGGAACACTTGAAAACATGTCCTTAAGGTTGTTGAATTGATTAAAAGATCATTTGACGCTAAAGGGGTGGTCCATGGTGAGTGAATTTTAATTTTAAGTGCATTACTTTATGGGATAAAATTGTGTTTTGAATTTTCTACTGCCTAATACAAGTTTCTTTTGTGTTGTCATTTAGATGGCGGGTGTGAAGGCATTGATAGAGGGATAGATTTGAATGAGACATTGTCACAAGGGGATGTCCAAGGAAATGGTCCTAATGTTCTCACCCCTATAAATCTCCTTCTATTAGTGACGAACATGATAAACATTTGTAGAAAATGTGTCTTTGGAATGACACAAATTGAATCTTGAAGAGAGTGATGTGTACATCACTCTAGTGTCTACAATAAGTATAGTCATATGCATAGTGTGTCAAGAGGTTTCTATAGGATCTAAAACAATCTAATGCATATCCATTTGAATTCATTCAAGATCTTGATGTAGCTACAACTAGCATTGTTCGCATGCGTCTATGGTTTAGTGCAAGCACGGATCATCCTCGACGTGCAACCCATCGTAGGGAGTATGTTGCACAACAATCAAACTACTAAAATACTGTGTGTGACTCATTTTCCTTGTCCATGGAAACTAACATTAATATGAATGTCAATATCCAATGTGACACATCAACCGCACCCACTATGGATGAGCCAAAGGATACAACATATAATATGAGTGAGTATGAGAAAACCCGTTTCAATTTCTATATTGTAATAGGAATGATATTGTAGATTTCTTTTTCCATTAACCAACTTCTATCACCTCATAAAATTTCTAATTTTTTTCATATGTTCTTTTCTCTTCAGCATTCAAATGTGTGGAAAGGAATCCTCATTTGCGATAGTCTTTAATGAGTGTAACCCAATGGATGGTATGGTTCCAATTTGATAACTATAGATAGATAAGTCCCTTTTTTGGTATGCAATTATGCAATAGTATGCTTCCATATAAAATTTTGGCTATTGTGACAAGCTATTGTCAGCCAATGTGTGTTCACTCTTGTGCTTTTTGAAGAGTTACTAAGGAGTACAAAAGCATACATCAATGAAACTTCATCTATAGGTAAGCATGCCATCTTTTCAAAAAGTTCACACAAGTTGTCTACAATTCTCAAATAGGAATTTCATGTGTCCACCCAAATGATTCTATTTTTCTACACTAACATCTATCTGACATTAGATAATCTTCACTCAATACATTATCTATCTTACTCTACTTCTTTTCAAGTGTTTTTACATCTAGTTTTTTTCCTTTCATGCATTCTAGTACCCATTGCTCTAGTTGTACATTTCCATTTGCCCATTGTACATACTACACATGCTCCTTCCCCAAGTTTTGGAGAATAGGTAGAATCTTGTAAGTGAATACATGTAACTTGGACATGAACCACACTTGTCTTTTTGAGCGAAATTTAAATTTAAATTTCTTTGTATGATTAACAAAAAAATGCACAACATATTGGTAGGGTGGAAAATACAATGGGTTATGTGTTAATTGATTCAGCTTGGTGAAAGGTCAACTTCTCAAGAATAGGTAGAATCTCTTAAGTGAATAAATGTACCTTAGACATACACCACATCTAATTTTTTGAGTGAAAATCACATTTCAATTTATTTGTATGACTAACAAAAAATGCACATATTGGAAAGGTGGAAAACATAGTGGGTTTTGTGTTATTTGATTCTACTTGGTGAAAGGTCAACCTCTCAAGAATAGGTAGAATATATTAAGTGAATACATGTCCCTTGGACATGCATCACATGTATTTGTTTGAGAAAAACTTGCATTATAATTTCTTTGTATGATTAACAAAATAATGCACAACATATTGGCAAGGTAGAAAACAAAGTGGGTTTTGTGTTATTTAATTCTACTTGTTCTAATTTTGCTTCGTATGGTCAAGATGTGAAAGCTAATAATTTATTTGATTTAGGTATAGAAGATGTCATGTGATCCACATAAATGGTTCTCTAATTTGTTGACCAACTACCATTGGTATCTTCCATGTAATGCCCTCACTCGAATAGAGGAACTAAGTCTCTCATATAGGTTGAGGGAAAAGATGTTAAGGAGAATTGAAACAGATGCGCCAAAGTGTGGTCACATAAAATTTCATCATTATGCTCATTACTTTAATTTCCTCTATGATGTATGAGCTATAATGAGCTTGGATGTTAAATATAACAATCTACAAATATAGATTGCATTTTTTTGTGACTGGCCAATTCATCTTTACTAAGAGAGTCAAGACCTTTTCTTAGATGGATACATTTGGAAGGTATCCATTAAACCAATAGTACCTTTTCCTAAATGGATACATTTGGAAGGTATCCATTAAACCAATAGTAAACATTGAGAATCATAGTCTTCCAAATGAGTTGAGCATTAAAGTCATGAGATTCCTTAAGGGGGAATCTCAAATAAGTTATCACAATGGTCTTGTCAAGGAATGGTTGCTTGTGTTGAATACCCAAGACATTGAGAGGGGGTGAATCAGTATCTTCTTAAAATTATTGAACAAAAATCATCCAATTACTCCAATGCATATAACAATAAGAATGAGAAAAATAATTAATAGAATATAAGAGAACCCAACACATGAACACCAAAATTTTTACGTGGAAAACCTAGAATGGAAAAAATCACAGTGAGGATTAGCTCACAATATAGTATAATTGGTTATAATATATTCCAAAGGGTGGCTCACTAACATAAATCACTATCCAAAAGAGAGGCTCAATGCCTACACAAATATAATAAAAAAATAGCTTATAGCCAGAATATGAACTAATCAAGTTACACCTCACAAGTGTAGATTCAGTTCCTTTGATACTTAGTAAGTTCGCATGCCAACAAATAAATGTTCTCTCTTATTCATATTTGCATTCAATACACCATATTCAATCTCAATAATATCCAGTATATATATCTAACTCATCCAAAAGCATCAACTGGGTCGACCTAATTAGATGCAATCCTTTATTCACCAAAATGATAGTTGTTGGCTTCAAGGATGTACAAAATCTTTCCAAAAAAAAATCAACTGTGTAGCATGCTACCACATGTCAGCTTGGACCTAGAATAGGTCACACATACATCCACAATACAAAATTAATTCACTATACCACCAAATATTTATTAGGTCGGCCAAAGAAAGACCTAATAACAAAATACAACAACAAAAAAATGCCAACTTTCCATTCGAGCACCTGTACACATGAATTTTTGAATATACAAGCTTCCAACATGCAAGAAAAATTTCCCAAAACTATGAGAAATGATGATAATTGATAGAGGATTGCAAACCAAAATATTAAAGGATAAAACCTGTATACTAGTACAAAATATTGGACCAACCTTGAATTTAAACTTGTAGTTGTAACTCATATAAAATGGTGACATCAATGACAACACAAAAGCTGCATAAGGATATGTTCTTCTTAATTCTTCCAACAATCTCCCCCATTGTCATTGATTGCAACATGTGCCAAAAGAATTCACAAACCTCCTATGTACAATACTCTCCCCTTTTCTCTCCATAACCTTCTCTCCCTTTTTCAATATTCTCTTTTCCTCTCCCCCTTTGACATCAAGGAAAAAGGATGGTCCGAAAAATATGAATATACATATATACATGGATGGTCCAAAACATTGTATGAAAAAAAGAATCAAAATTATTGACTCCCCCTTAGGATTTTGTCTCAAAAGTGTGTAAACTTGAAAAAAATTACCCAGAGGAAGGTGAGCTTTGAAGCTCCTTGAGAATGCCTTGCCATGTTGTCTTTCCTTTCTCCCAACTCTGCTTAGTAGATATCAACATTCTATTCAAAGATTCCAACTCAATCAGGCTCTCTTCAACATAATCTAGAGTATCTGGGGTCATATTGATCTTGTCTAGTTCTTCTGCATTAGCCAAAGCATTGACAATTAGAGTGTACTACATTCTCACATTGTCACCTAGCAAACCAAATTTTCTGATGATATCTTCCTTTCTACTTTTTTAACATAAATATTTTTTCTCTGTGAGTAGAGAAGACATTCCAAGTTGACTTGTCTCCGTCTTTGGATGCACCGTATGTACTAGAAATAGCTGTCAACTGAGACTCAATGGAGTCCATGAGATCCTTGATACTCTGTGTGGCATCTGACCACTTTATGTAGTAAGAAAATATAGTATTTTGTTTGGACTCACAAGCCTTCACATTTTCTAGGATTGTTTCAACATTAGTGTGAGCTAGAGTGCACTTTTCATGAAGTGCCAACAACATTTTCTCTTCCAATTTATCTTCAACCTCTTGCCTTGTGTTCTCACCATGTCCAGAGGCATACTCCTTAAAGGAGTCCAATAGAAGTTATAGATTCTCTACCAGAGTGAGAGATGTATCCATTGATGTACCGGGTGTGGCCTCCTACAAATATTTGATGGCATCATCAAAATAATTAGTTCCCTTCTAATGTGTTTCCATAATTTATCTTCTTCTGGGTGCATACAATGCATCCCTAAACACCAATTTGTGTACAGGATAAATATTATGCAAATCCACACAGCCTTGAATCATGGGGAGTTATAGAAGTTAAAGAGGAATCAATGGTTGGAACTTGATATCCTTGGATAACAAGCCTTTCAAAACATCATCACCGATGGAGGATTCTCTATAGGAACTTTGTGATTCTATGATCTACCTTATTTCTTCTTCATTATTTCCAATAGAGTCCCCATTTCTTTCTTCTTTCTCTATTCTCTCTTCTTCCATTTTTTATACCTTTTCTTCTTCCTTTATTTTCTCTTCTTCTTTTCCACCTTCTTCTTTTTCTCCTTCACCCCTCTCACTTTCATCTTTATCCTTTTCTTCTTCAGTATTCTCTGAAGGAACAACATCATGCTTCTCTGCTTCAACATTTTCTTCATTTTGTTTCTCAATCTCCAGAGGAGCATCTGCAACATTTATTTCTGGAAGGAAACCTATACTACCTATTTCCAGAGGAATATCTACATCATTCATTTCTAGAGGAATGTTTGTATCACCTATACCAAAAGGAATGTCTTCCTTAACTTCTGCAGAAACTTATTATGCTGACTTAGGTGTAGAACCAGATGGGAGTGCACCAAGCATGCCATATTTCTTAGCCATACCCTTGATGGCATCTGTAGTTTCCTTCTTTATCCTTTTGATTTGCTTCTTGTCTCTTTTCATCAAGGTGTTTACTCTTTTCTTCATCTAGAACATCATTGAACAAACCTTCTTCAAGGTTTCTAAATCACCTAGGGTCAAAGAAGAGCCAAAATAGCCTCTGGTCTCCTTTTCATCAAAGCTTCCCACAATTTCCTAGGCACATTATTGTTAACATAATCCCACTTAACTTCCAAAGTAATAACATACTCAATGATAGCAATCATTAATGTTTTTTTGTCCTCCTTACCTGCTTGTTCATAAATTTTTGTTGTAGATTGTAACATGTCTTTAAAATGTATCAAGCTATTTAACAAAGTGATGCAGACATGGTGGGAGGGTTTTCAAAGAAAACAATCCAACCATGCAGCTAGAACAATGTAACAAATATAACGCATAATAATGTATAAACTGGAGGCAAACACATATGCCAACATTCTTATTATCTCAAAATTGGATTACATACATTGTGCCACATCTCAGCTTACAGATTCGGCTCACAAGCCTGCTTACAACATGCTCAAACCATAGTACTCATACATATGAGTGAAATGTCCTATATATTGGACTCTAAAAACCTTTTATCTAATTCTTCATTACTTATTTATATTCTAATGATCCAATAAAATTTATATATCACATCCGTGGGTCAAGAAATATTCGTGTCGACCAAATATTATTATAATCTCCCAAGAAGGAAACATAATGTGTGCAAGAACAAGTCAGCCTCAAATCTGAAATACTTCCATGGTAGATGCTCATGATGAAGTGTGGACCTAATTCCAAGGTCAAAGACACCCCATAGTACAATTGTAAACACACCATGAGGATCTGCAAGTGACGGGCGAGATCCACGATCGATCCAACTAGCCGTTAGGTTTTGAAATTATTTCGGGGCTAGAACCAAAAACTGTCTCTTAATCTAAAAGCGATAGCTTGCCAAAAAAATATCCAAATGAGCTGAAAACCTGGATAAGGAAATTGAGCATATCCCAAGTATGCAAGATCTCATGAGAAAACATGAAGAAACACTAGATCTACCAACATGAACGAGAACAAGAACAAAACTAAATGGAAATAATTTTTGGTTGATGAAAGATTGCCAAGAACCAAGGATGCTCCTGCATCAGACACCCTAGGTGAGAAGATGTTCCATGAGAGGAGCTCATGAACATCTAATAGGATTTGGGATATAAATCTCATGCTCATTTATGATCCAATTGTCTTCTTTGTCTGTGCCTTTCTTCTTCCTGTCCCTTTTTATTTCTTCTGTCAGATTCATCAAATTATTCTTCCCTTCACCTTCTCCCTCTCGCTTCACATCTGCATTCAGTATTAAGGGACATCTACCACCAACCACTTTCTTCTGCTTCTCTGATCTATTTCTCTTGCAATACTCCATCTCTCCTGCAACCTCAACCTTTTGCTACACAACTTCATTCTTACATTTCCATGATACCATCTTGCCTCTTGAATTAACCATAAGGCCCTTCTTCATATCCATGCCATATTTCGATACAACCTCTATATCTATAATGTAACTTTTCATCATACTCAAGTTCCTTACTTCCTCCTTATTATCCTTCAAATAAGCTAAGGAAAACTTCTATCCATCCTTCTCCACAAAGATAAAATTTCTTCTACAATCATACATAGCTCTTCTATCAAACTGCCATAGTCTACCCAACAGGACATGGCATGCACTCATAGAAAAAATATCACACAAGACTTCATCCTTGAAAGGTTCTATGTTAAATTTTACCCAACACTGCTTTTTCAGTTCCACAACATGATCATCTTGCAACCAACTTACTCTATAAGGACAAGGATGTGGAATCCTCTTCAAACCAAGTTTCCCTACCATTTCCTTAGATACCAAGTTATCAATACTTCCACTATCCACAATAACCTTACAACACTTACCTCCTATTCAAACCAAGTTTACCTTCCATTTCCGCAAATTCCTCATTTTTAAATTTCAGTGTATCTGGCCAACTGAATTGTGTCAAAGAACAATTCATTTAAATAAAATCTTCCATATAATGATGATGGTTGTTGTAGTTTTCAATTGATCTACCCATTCTCTATTATGAGTTGCAAGGTGTGAGGAATTTTCCAAATTCTTGCTAATTGTTGTACTTCAGTCTTGAAATGAGAATGTATCTGCTAAGTTTACAATGTATGCAAAGTTTTTGTGAAATAGTGTCATAGGTACATTGTGGGATTACCCTCTCGGGTTTTGTAGAGCTTGAAGTGCAGGAGGAAAGCTAAATTTATTTCTCTCATTTGTTGGCCAAACCCTTTTAAAATGCTGATTATTGGAACTGGCAAATCCATAGGCTACCTTGAAGATCTAGTTGGAACTAAAAAAATCCAACATGATAAAGATAAGATCTCCGATGAAGAAGAAGAAAAGGAAGAAGAGGTTTTTGATACCATAAAGAATAAAGAAGTAGAGAAGTATGAGTATTTACCTAACCCCTTTGGTGAATCCTCTTGTGATAATCCTTTAGAACAGTTTTTGTCCAAAGAGCTAAAGTTTCCACTAGTTGTTTCCTCCCAATTCTTGTAGTTTCCCATGTAGTAGGGCAGTGTTGATTTAGATAAGATATCTCTTCTACATAAGTGTTGGCTAAGTGATGTGTTTAGTTCATCAACAAGAAAAGAAATAATTGAAACATATCAAAATAGTAGCGAATTAGTAAATGAGGTTGTAAATGCATTACATGAGATCATACTAGGAACTAATGTTGACACATATTTACCTACTATGGAAAGTTCAAATTATTGTTTGATTCCTTTAAGGAATATGCTTCCAAATTGAAAGGACAAGAGGAAAATGAGGTTATGACAAGGATTATAGAGAAGAAGTTGATGGATATCAGTGAAAAATGTGCATCGAAACTTACCAAATTTGAAGAATGTTTGAAGTACTAGCCT
Organism: Sequoiadendron giganteum; assembly: GCA_007115665.2. Lineage (NCBI taxonomy): Eukaryota > Viridiplantae > Streptophyta > Pinopsida > Cupressales > Cupressaceae > Sequoiadendron > Sequoiadendron giganteum. The sequence goes on along the minus strand of CM021104.1, from coordinate 179,285,471 downwards.
GCGAGGATGGTGCAAAAACATTGTTTTTGTATTGCATGAAGTGGTTGTATGCCACACAAGGGATAAAAGATGAAATGGGCCCAATTGAGTCCTAGATAGCTAATGAATCAAAGGTATATGATCTAGAACTAGACATAGATTATAAGAACCAAGATGCTATAGTGGACTTGAATGTTAGATTCTTCAATTTGCAGAGCTAGAAGGAAAATATTATCAAGCAACTTGTGAGTTAAAGGGACTTGGTATAAAAAAAACATATACCCATCTCAAGTGCCCTTGCCATTACTAAAAAAATATCAAAAGTTAAAATCTTACCCCCAGTACTATAAAAGAAGGAGATGAAACATTGATAGATCTTGAGTCTCTATAAAAATTCTTGTAGCAGTGAAAAAGAGTCGAGAAGAAGGAAAATCTATTTGGCAAGCTATTCTTTAGAAGCTTCAGGGGTCAACATCTTCAGATTGACCATTTTTATCTCTACTTCTATATATCTTTTAATTTTTCATGATTTGAAATTCTTTGTACATATGTGTATTTATTCGGAGTTTTTGGTTAGCATCCTGAAGGGGATCTAGTTCAGTATATATATGTGTTTGAGGGAAGCACCCTTTTCCCTTTATGTCAAAGGGGGAGAGACATTTGTGGAGAAAAGATTTTATTTTGGCACATGTTGCCATCAATGAAAAAAGGGGATATTATTGAAAGAATGAAGAAGGTTATCATTGATGTCAACACTACATGATGGATGTCAAAATAGTATGAAGGATTTTTATAGAAGAGTTATTTTGCAAAATGGTTTTTGCTAAGTGTTTACACCAACAATTTTAGCACATAGTTCCCTCTATTAGTTTGGTTCACATTTTTTCACCCTTTCTGATCTACTTTTGTGATTCCAATATTTTTTTCATGAATATCACTAGCATCTTATTTTATAATTTCAGTTGTTTTAGGTAAATGGTTCAAAAGCTACAAGTAACAAAATATTGACAAATATGGTTTATACAGTTTTTTGTGTACTAGCTACAATCTAACTGTTCTGCACTCCTCCATGAATTTGATTTAGTCTTTTTAGTTTTGAGAGTGTGTTTATAGGTTTCAATACATTGTATCTTTCATTTGGCATGATATTTTTTGGTCCACATATTCTATAATGATGATCAATTGGAATACTTTACTTTTAGGTCTTATGCCTAGTTGACTTAAGTATGCAAAGAGTTATGAAGATTAAATATGTGATGCAAATAGAATAGGGAGTTATCATAGGTCCATGCCAACCTATACATATGTTTGGGTGCGTAAGTGCAAAAATATGGGGGGCCAAAAAGGGGTCTTAAGTGGCCACTTTTTTTTTTTTTTTCTTGAAATCAGGAAATACTGACTTTGGATGTGAAATTGAGGATAGTTACACTCAAAAAATCTAGATGCAACAAAAAAAAGGATCATAGTGCTCTGAGTCTACTTTCTAGAATATATATTTTTTAAATGGTAGAGATTAAGGGGTTCAAAAGAGGGAGCCACAAAAATTGTTGTTGTTTTTGTCAAAAAAATATAACATAGCGACTTTTGTGGATTCGTCAAAAGGTTAAATTTTTTTGGTATTTTTAAAATAACTTTAGTGCAAAATTAGCTATCAGTATGTAGTTTATGCATGATTTTTTTGATAATTTTTTAATGAATATTCAATTTTTTACTAATTTTCAAGGTGGACACATCCTAAAAAACAAAATTTTGGCTGTGCTACCCCTATAATTTTGAAAACTAATTAAAAATTATTTTTTTAAATATGTGTAGAATGGAGTCTAGTTTCTAAAATTGTAATTTATTTGAAATTTCAATGAATGGTTAATTTATAATGAAAAAAATAAAAAATAGTGATTTTTTCCAAAAACCAAACACACAAACAAAAGAAATTAAAGATGTAAAAACAATACATCATTAAATAGCTAAGAGAGAGCCTAGTAGTACCTAGGTATTCTATTTGTTTGACCTTGAAACATATGAAAACTTGATGGTTAGCACAAACACGATTATGTGAAATCTTGTAGAATATTCAAAAACACGTGTTTGGATGTTGGGAAGGCCCTCCAAGCCTTTGGGTTGGTAATCCAAAGCAAATACCAAGCCTAAGGCTTGGGGATTCCCAAATAAAAATTAACATGAGCGTGTTATAACATGCTCATGTTATTTCATGGTTTTGACATAATTTTTGTGTTTGTGCTCAAGAGTTGCCTAAGGAAGACATAATACGAGCATGTTATAATGCACTTGTGTTACGTCTTGATTTGTGTTAAATACCAATCTATTAAATGTATGTATGCTTGTCTGAAATGTATGTATGTACGTATGCATACTTGCATGTATGTATGTATGCTTGTATGTATGTATGCATGTATGTATTTGTATGTATCAACCTTCACTTTTTTATTTCATGAGTTTCCAAATGTGCTTTTGCTGCTCATGTTAAGTCACCCCAAATGGAAGGTTGAATATCACAACAAGCCTCCTTAGGTAAAAGAGGGTTGTACACCCCATATACTCTTAAATCTTTGTTATATTTACATGTGGGGTTGCAAATTTGCTTACAGTCTTTATGTCCACTTGGAGGTTCAACTACGCACTATGTTTTCTAACTTGCATTGGCTTATATCATGGTTGATAGGAAATTTTACACCTTTATGCCTTTCCTCATTCTCTCCATTACCGATTCATTATTTTGTCAGTAGATGCAAAAAATGTGTTATCATTTTGGTGTTGTTGGCAACAATGGATGCACTTTTTTTATATACAAAGTTGTCATAAAAGGTTTTGGTTGCCCTCTAACCTTTCCTCTCCATTAACACATATACACTCACCAGAACATATGTATCTTTATAAAATAATACATCTATTGTTGCAATTGTAGAAGTAATTAAATATTGTTATGCATGTTACACTTGTACACCACATAAAAATTTGTAGGTTGAACCACTCATTGTGTGGTTCAACCTTCACTTGTTTATTTCATGAATTTTTAGATGTGATTTTGCTACTCATTTTATGTCACCCAAAATGGAAGGTTGAATTTTACAACATGCCTCCTCAGGTAAAAGAGGTTTGCACACCCCATATACTCTGAAATCTTAGTTATATTTACATGCAGTGTTGTGAATTTACTTGTGATATTTATGTCCACTTGGAGGTTTAACTACACACTATTTTTTCTAGCTTGCATTGGATTACATCATGGTTGATAGGAAATTTTACACCTTTTTGCCTTTCCTCATTCTCTCCATTACTAATTCATTATTTTGTCAACAGATGCAACAAATGAGTTATCATTTTGGTGTTTTTGGTAGCAATAGATGCATATTTTTTTCACATACAAGATTGTCATAAAAGGTTTTGGTTGCACTCTAACCTTTCCTCTCTATAAATACATACACATGCACTGGTCACAAGCAACATATCCTCCCAAAATAATAAATATTTTGTTGCAACTATAGAATTAATTACATATTGTTATGCACGTTACAGTTATATGCCACATACAAAGTTGCAAGTTGAACCAATCATTGTGTTCTTTCTTAAACAACACAAGTTTACTTGAAAATGATGGTTGGTTTTCACAACATTCCTCTTTAAGTAAAATGGTTTTGTGCGGCACGCCTAAAATGGAATCATCCTTGAATGTCCATTTATGATAGTAAATGTGTCATTTTTTTCTATGTCCACTTAAATGTTGAGCTACACACTTTGATTATCAACCCATGTCTATTTTATTTTTTATGCGTAGCTTGATTCAATCTATCACCTTTAATTTTCCTCAGCTGAATTCGACAACCTCTTATCGATTTCACATTGGTGAGAGAAATACAAGCACATTTAATTTATGTTCAATGAATAATTTCTTTCTTTTTATTGACACAATCCACTCTAATTTTAAAGTTTCATCCAATTCCTACCTTACCTAGAATGGGGAGAGATTTGAAATGGAAGAAGGAAGATGATCTGTAGGTGCAAGATGTATGGGATGGAGGCTCTCCTTTTTCCTCTTGCGATTTGAATTGGACTCCTATTACCATCAAGAAGGATGGGGTCCTTGACCTTGTCGCAAAAATTCCTCCTACCAAACTCAATGATTTCATTTATGGTGAAATTCTGGTTGAAGGTTTTGAAAATTCATTTATGTGTAAGAAAACAAGAGAGTATACCATCATGGATCCCATCAATGACAAAAATTATGTCAGGACAATTATGTGGTAGAGGTTTCTACCTTTCAACAATCATGTGTATGGTCCAATGATATTTTAGTCTCTCTTTCTTGAAGATGATGAGATGATGCTTTCTTTACAACTACTAGCATGGATACAGTCCTGAAGACCATAGAAACTGGTCTAAACCACAAAAAAAAGAAAAAAAAGGTTTACAAAAAATAGAGGTTGTCAATTCCACTTCATTGTAAAGGTTATGCACAGTAGACCTTTTGTTGCCTATATTCTCTATAAATAAATTTTTCACGTTGATATCAATGGTGAATTTTTTCATGGCATTGGTGACACAAGTAGAGGTAGGTGTTCCATGTTTTTCACTAATATTTCTGTAGAATGCAAAAGCTATATTGAGATCCTTTTTCTCATGGATGTGAGTGTAAATGAAATAATGGATAGACACCTCAGTTATCCTATCTTCTGTGGCATGGTGATTAAGAGAGATGAATTCCTTATGTGAAAGGATGTAATGAATGCTTGGTGAAAGGTGTATTCTATTCATGCACATAAACACATATTTTATTTGAAAAGTATCATGATGTGGAATGGATAGGATGTTGACAAATTCTTCTACTTTCAATAGCCCCATGGGAATGATACATCTTTCTTTATTGGGGTTAAAACTCCATGGATGTTGGATACGATGGTTTAGCACTCACACAATTCATTCATCTCCATGGAATCCATGTTTACCACTAACAAAGATGGGGTGAGGCATTAGAAGGACTGAAAAATAATTCTTCATATTTTCGATCATCTTATTGGCTATAAACCTGACAATGCTCATGCTAACTTGTTATTTCTATAGTATGAAATGTATACTTTGCTCTTTTTTGATGAGCAATAGAGTGGTGTTCCTGTTGCATGGGTATTCTCCCCATAAAACAAGATCAAGGAAATTTATACATGGCTACATGAATTACATGCCTCTGGAAGAAGAGCTAGATCCAACTGGAGAATCAATGCATTTTTTTACCAATGATGCCACTACGAAAATTCAAGCCATATAGTATGTGCATCTCTTTGTTAATTTGTGTACCTTTCTTATTTGCTATTTATTTTCAATGCCACTTTTTCATGCAAATGAGCACTAAACAATATCATTTGTATTATCTATTAGGCATGTCTTTCGATGCCATGTGCTTCTATGCATTTGGCACTTTAAAAGGGCTTGGATGAAGAATGTACATAAGTACACAGGAAATGAAATAATAATGGACATCTTCCATGGACTTGGCATAATCATGAGGGTAATAAGTGATAGCGAATACAACATAACTCAGCTATTGAACTATTTCTTTGAGGAGTTCGATGATTAGCCATAATTTTTAGAGTACTTCAAGAAGACCTTGTGTGAAGGAGATGGTCAAATTGGTGAGTTGAAAATTTTTGTCACCATTTCAATTCACACCATTCACATTCTTTGATGTTACCTCTAATACATTGTGGTTTACTTGATTATTTCCTTCTTTTCATAGCCATGTGTGAAAAATTGTAGACTATTCCCACATGCCAACCAAGATACAAATGCAGCCATTGAGTCATACCATTACATACTCAAAACTCAATACTTGTGTGATCATTAAAAAAAATGCAGAAGGCGAATGGACTATTTGTATTACATACTTGTGTATAAAATGGAACCATTCCTTAGGAAAAAGGAAAAGTTGTAGCATTATGGTTTTTTGATGAACTATAAGTTTCAAAATATTCAATCTAGTTTGCACTGGGAAAAGGAAATTATAGATGATGATTGTGTTGTGGATTAAACACATCTTGGATGGAACTAGGTGAAAATTCAAAGTAGGTGCGACCATTACCTCGTTCAAAAATTTGGCTAGCACCTTTTTGTTTGTGAGTTCCCTTGGAGTTTACAGGGGTACACCTGCAAAGATGTTCTTAATAATTTTGAACAAATTAAAAGATCATCTACCAGTGAAGGGGTGGTCCACTATAATTGAATTTCAATTCGAAGTGTGTTACTTTATGGGAGACAATTTTGTTTTTCATTTTCTATTTCCTAGTACAATTTTCTTGTGCATTATCATTTAGAGGAGGAAGGTCAAGCAATTAATAGAGGGACAAATTTTAATGAGACATTGTCAAAGGGGGCATTCAAGAAAGTAGTCCTAATCTTCTCACCCCTAGACAAGCTCATTCTGGCAATCATGAATATGATGAAAATTTGTAGAAAATGTGTATTTGGAATGACACAAACAAAATCTTGAAGAAAGTGATGTGTACACTGCCTAGTGTCTAGAACAAGTACAATCATATGCATAGTACATCTAGATGTTTCTACAATATCTACAAAAATATAATGCATTGTTGTTTAAATTCAATCGTGATCATGATGCAGATGCAACTAACATCATTTGTATGATTCTATGGTTTATTGCAAGCAAGGATCGTCATTGATTTGCAACCCATCATATGAAGTATGTTGCACAACAGTCAAATCACCAAACTCTTTTGTGTGACTCCTTTCCCTTGTCCATGAACAATAGCTTTAATATGAATTCCAATATGCAATGTGAGACATCAGGCACACCTACTGTGGATGGAGCAGAGGATACAAAATCTAATACAGGTGACTATGAGAAAACCCGTTTCAATTTCTATATTGTAATAGGAATGGTATTGCAGATTTATTTTTCCATTAAGAAGCTTATACCAAGTCATAAACTTTCTATTTTTTTTTTTTCTTTTTTATTCGCTTCAGCATTCCAATCTAGGGAAAGGAGTCCTTGTCGGTGAATATCTTTCATGAGTGTAAACCTAATGGAAGGTCTGGTTCAAATTTAAAAAATATATGTAGGTAAGTCCAATTTTTTGGTATGACATTATGCAATAGCATGGTTCCTTATAAAATTTTGGCTACGATGAAAGGCAAATGTTGGCCAACTTGTGTTCACTCTAGTGCTTCTTGAAGAGTTACTAAGGAATGCAAAAACATACATAAGTGAACCTTTGTCTGTAAGTAAGCATGTCATCTTTTCAAAAAGTTGTTCATAGAGTTATCTAAAATTTTGACATCAAACGTTCATGTCTCCACCCAACCCATTCTTTTTTTGTTCAATTATTCTTTTGAAGTGCTTTTACAGTAGATTCCTTTTTGATTTCATGCATTGTAGTACATTCTACTCTAGTTGTCCATTGTCATTTTCCCATTGCACATACTGCATGAGGTCCTTCCTCAACCTGTGAAGAGAAAGAAGAATCTATTCAATCAAAAAATTATCTATCTCTTTCACTTTGGTTGCTTCTTTTCAAGTGTTTTCAGAGTAGATTCCTTTTTCATTTTAGGAATTCTAGTATATGTTGCTCCAATTGTGTGTTTCCATATGTCCTTTGCACAAAAAAAATTCTCACATTATTTACAATGTTGGAAAACATACTATCCCATGTTAGTTAGTTCGTTATGAATTTTTTTTGTTTCGTTGCGACCAAGAATGTAATGATGTCCACTTTCAAAATGTTTTGGTACTATAAAAATGGAATTTCACTTTCTTCATCTGATTGGAACAAATAAAATGCTCACATTTTTTTGATATTGGAAAACAAACTGTCTCATGTCAGTTAGTTCATAATTAATGTGAAATATGGGGTGATGAAATGTCACTCCACATTCCCACTAATCATTCAACAATGTCCTAAGAACCCTAGTTGGATTGACCATCAACCTCACAAAGTGACTCAATTCTCAATTAGGATGAATTAGGAATGGGGGGGTGTTCTTTTAGGTTTTTAAGGGGTTCACCACCATGCAAATTCTTGGAAATAAAAATGAGCATTCAACCTAAAAAACCTAGTTATGCAAGCTAAATGAAAGATGCAAATGATGAAATTATTCAACAAGAAGATAAGGTGTGTACCTAGGAAGTTTGGAGATGTGAGGATTATGAAAATTTAAAAGAGTTGTCAAAATATTCATGGGAGGACTAAGACACCCTTACTATTGTCTTAGTCCTGCAGTTGTTTTTCGGGGTAGATGCAGAATCTTTGGATCTTGTAATAGAAAATCAAAGAATCTCTAAAAAATATTCTTGGGAGGACTAAGACACCCTAGGTGGTGTATTATTCCCATTCTAAATTTCTGAAAACTTCGAATGTGATCCTAAGCTCTAAGGTCTGCACTTTCTTCCTCTTAGATCACAGGTTCTAAATCTTCTGGATTTGAGCTATAGGTGATTTTATGTGAAGATGACAACTTTGTGATACAACTTTATAATTTTTCAATCTTGCACTCCAAATGATCTTCAAGTCTTCAACCTAAATCTGCAATCACAAGCATACAAGAGATAGAAAACTTGTTGAATGTTAGTGAATGGGGGTTTTCCTTGGTCAAACCTCTTGTTGGTAATTAAACCTTGAAATGAAATAGAATAAAGGAGTGAAATGATGAATGAACAACATGAAATGTTACAAATCACAAAACCCTTGTTGGAAAGTCTATAACCTTGTGTGAAATGGCTAATTGGAATGTAGATCTTGAATCAATGGAATGCTTTGATGGATCTTCCTTGAATGAATTTCTTGAATTAAAACCCTACATCACACATGATGCAAGAATATCCTTTGATATGATGCTTGAATCATGATGATGGCTTTAAAATGCTTGAAAAACTACTCTTGAATGCTTTGGAGTGAATATTTGGATGCTTGGATTCTTAGATATCTCGTTACTATCAAAATGAGAGAAGGAATCTTGTATTTATACTTTTTTATGCTTAATATACTAAAATTACATCACACCAAGCTGACATATGAAAATATTAATTAAAGGAGGCTAAATCCCACCAAAATTTGAAATTGAATCCTAAAAAATAAGCCAAGGAGGACTAAGACACCCTAGGTGACGTCTTAGTCCTGAGGTTCAATTCTTAGGGCATAGACTCCAAAAAAGGACCTTTTTAGGTGTGTTCAAAATCAGGGTCCTAAGACCTATGGGGGACTAAGATGCCCTAGGTGGAATTTTAGTCTCAACCCAAAAATTAGGGAAACTCAAACAAAAACATTAAATGCTCATTTTCCCTTTGATGATTGTCGAGATTAACCAAAAATATATGTAGTTTATTAGGCTTGTGGATGCAAAATAGGGCCAATTAAGACATAAAGAAGGATAAATAAAGTAAGGCGGGCCCAAAAATGTGTGAGAATGCAAGGTAATGTAGTTTCCTACACTACATTTAGCCCCCACTTTAGTGAGAGGATGAACTTGCTTCAAACTCACACTAAAGTAGCCAACCACATAATCAAGTGGGGTTCAAATGTATGAATGTTAAAAAGATAGGATGACAATAATCAAGAGGGTGAACAAGCCCTCGGGATCAAGATCCTATGATAGACCAACATAGGTACAAAGGAACATGCATGCGGATAATATATGAAGCCATAATCAGATCACAAACATACACCATCAAAGACAAGAAAAACAAAAAGGAAAAAAAAATGCAATAGTTCAAGCTTCAACAAGTAGTCCAACATGGAGGACCCGGTCTAGGTTGTTTGTCCAAAAATGTTTACAAGTGGAACATGTTGTCCACTATGAAAAAAAAATGCATGCTCACAAGGGCTAGTGGGAGCTAATTTTCCACTTGGTGAGCTCTAGGAAGTTCATATCAAAGTCATACCCCCCATGACTATGATAAGTATTACACAAAAACCATGAACCTTCGCATTTTTTATTTTTATCTTCATGGCTGTGCCTTACCTTTAAATCGATCACATCACTCAGTGTCACCCACGTGGCTTCCTCTCGAATCCTTTTGCTTTTCATATTGTTGCGCTCTTGCCGATCTCTGTCTGTGTGCCACGTAGCCTTCTTTGGCCACTTTATGAATTGGGCCCACCTTACAGTGGCTCCCTCTCAAAATTTTTTGCTGGGCATCCCTTCGTCTTTTTGCCTGTCCCCATTTGCATGACACATGGTAGTTCTTTATGTGCTTGTTACCTTGGAATTGCTACTGCGCCTTTTGTACTTTCTTGCTTCCGTTTTTTCTTTTGTGGTGCTGTGTGTTCATTTCTGTTGCTGCATGGTTTTCCGTTCCTTGCAATGGCTTTGCTGGCATGCTCTTGGGCGATCATTTTTTTTAGTGGCGGCTCGAGATGATCTGGGGCATTGATCCTTGCTTGTGGCTTTCTTTCACTGTGGTGATTCAGGCGGTGGACTGGCCTATTTATACGACCATTTTTCTCTTTTATTGGGTTGTTGTTAAGTTGCTAAAAGCTCCTGAGCACTGGAAAAAGCCTTTGTAATACTTTTATTAAAATTTAAGACTCCAAACTGTGCCAATCAATTCGGCCTTTCTATTTTCTTTCATGCATTTAGTAAGATAGGTAGTCTGTGCTGTTATTTTCTTAAAATGTATGAATGCTTGTTCTTCAAATTTTGTGATATTTCATAGCTAAATGAATACAAATCATGTTTTCTCCTGATCTTAAAAGTGTGTATCAGCCATCGACCTATAACTAGGTTGCAAACTACAAGATTTCCTGGCCAACTCGTACCACCATTAGATTTTATGCATCCGAGAGGCTACCGAGGTAGTCCTTCACCTCCTTCATCTCCTCCTTCTTTGTAGTCATCTGCTTCTCTTGCACCTATGGTTGTTAGAAATTATGTAGCCTGGGACATTGTCAGTCGTCTAGTAGCAGTTGTGCCTACTAGAGTATGGGCCCCAATCCCTTCTTCTGCTCTAAAATCTATCCCTAAGTATTATGGGGATGAGTCGAAGACACTGACAAAACACCTGCAAAATGTGGCAGATGTATGTCTGGTACATGGTGTGTCAAATGAAAATGTAGCCCTCAAATTGCTTGCTACCTCCTTCCAAGGAAAGGAACTGAATTGGTATAGGACTCTTGAGGCTAATACTATTGCTACTTGGGACTAGCTTAGAACTCCATTTTATGAGAATTTTTGAACGCTGGCAACAAATCTTCATTGTATCATCAACTAGAAAACATAAATTGAGATCCTCATGAAACTCTGCCCGATTTCAACGCACGGTTCCATTTTACTTGGAAAAGAGTCCCTATTGGTAGTCGTCCACCCCTGAATTTGGTGTTTATGTTCTACTTAAAGTCCATGATCCTCGATATTTCCATGATGTTATAGGCTCTTGGCGGAGAGACTCTTCCTGATGCTTATGCATTAGCTATCATTGTGGAAAATAATCTGATTTTTGCTAGAAAGTTGGCACCAAGACCTATCATGCCATTTTTTCTCGAGTGCAACACCACAGAAGCTGAGCTTCCTTCGACCAACACATCTACAATTCCTTCCCAATCTATATATGTATATCCCGGAATAGCCCCGAGCGCAGCTCTGGTTGTGGCTCTAGTGCCTGATCCCTTGGCTGCTGAGATGAACGAGATGAGAGAACAAATGCAGGCCATGACTAATGAATTGACTACCATGAAGCGACAACAATATAGCTATCAAAAATTGGCATACCAGAATTACCAAGGCAGAAAAGCTCCATACCAATAAAATCAGTGGCAAGATAGGTCGCGTTAAAATACTCAGGCTCAACTGAATAACTAGATTGTTTTAGTGACTCTGGCGATGCAGACCATCCATCCTAGTTCAAATAAAGAGCTAGTTGCTAGACAAAACAACTTAACCGAAGACGGCAATTCATGGTGTTTTCCTTGTAACGATGCACACATGCTGAGAAATTGTCCGCGGGGAAATTTGCAACAAAAGATCGCGAACCAACCTAGCCAAGGCGATGCACCTAATCCCGACAACCAATCATACACCTCTCAACAAATGGACAATGTTTTCCTTGCTGCTCAAATGTAAGGGATGTCCATTCAGGAAGAGTCAGATATAGTTCCAGACCAAGTGCTCTTTTCATGGATGGAAGGAGAGGAGTCAACATTTCCAAATGACTTTCCTGTAACTAAAATTCCATGAGTACAGTCTGATTACAACTCGCGTTCTAAGCGAAGATTCACTAGAGAATTCACATCTCTGCCAACTAATGCTTCATCTCAGCCAACGCCTTGTACACCAACAAGCCCGTCGTCAGTCCCACAATAGACTAGCATGGTTCCTCATAGTTCTCTGAATCTACCTCCTCCGAAGGAAAAGGCTCCTATGATCATCCCAATTGTTGCCAAATAGCTAGACACACTAGCCGCAAGGCCAACACCAACTGCAAAACCTAAAGAACAAGCAATCGTGACTCATCAATCGCGAGCGTAGTTCAATGTGGTGGAACAACTGAAGAAGTCCTCCGCCAAAGCTTATTTGTGGGATGTCTTGGCTATTCCAGAACAAAAAGTGCTATTACAAGAGGAAGATGCGAAAGTGCCTAGTCAGTCCAATGAAGAAAAAATATCTAGGTCGGACCTAGATGAAGTGCTAATAAATCAACCAGAGGAAAAGAAAGAATCTAGAAAATAGAGTAAGCCTAATACCAAGCTTTTCTCTCTAACACTTATCATTGGTGACAAGCTGTTACATAATTGTATGATCCACTCTGGTGCTAGCACCGCTGTCATGCCTAAGCAAGTAGTTGATGCTTTGGGTCTAAAATATGAGCCTCTCAATAAGGGAGTCATGCAGGTAGACGAAAATAAAGTTGATTCCATCGGGGTAATCAAGGGATTGCCTATGACATTATTTTCCTGCCCCAGTATCACTGTAAATCAGGATATTGTACTCATTGATATTCCTCCTCTATTTGGGATTTATTTGTTCCGAGAATTCATAGAAAATGTTGGAGGATATCTAGCGCTGGACTGGTCACACCTAATTTTGAGGACCAAACATGGAGCCAAGACGAAACTACTATCAGAAACTTTGCATTCTGAGCATGTTGCTGATGAGACTCTGCTCAACTTTGAAGCAACACATAATTGAATTACTCAAGAAGAAAGGTTCAACGTGGAATTTCTAGAAGAAGAAGAGGCCATTAGCTCCCAGATAGAGGATGAAGAAAATTTGTTGAAGGAGTTTATTGATACATACCCTTTTGGACTTGGGACTTATGTCATACATGAGGAAGGGCAGTTTATGCCCAGAGTTACTAGGAAGTCCAGAGGTGAAACACCCTTGGAGTTATGGACTTTACACTTTGATGGAGCGAGATGTAGAGTCGGAGCTAGAGTAGGAATATGTTTGACATCTCCGTCTGAGGAAAAGACCTTAAGGTCTTACCTTTTCTAGTTCGCATGCTCAAACAAAGAAGTAGAGTATGAGGGTCTTGTCCATGGTTTGAGCCTTGCAAAAAAAATGGGTGCAAAGCAGATAAGTGTGTTCGGATATTCAGAGTTGGTGGTCAACCAAATCCAAGGAATTTCTGTTGTAAAAATGTTCGTATGCGATCCTACTGACATAGAGTCTGGGATATTATTGATAACTTTGAGGCATTTAATATTTAGGCTATACAAAGAGAGAAGAACTCCGAAGCCGACCAGATGGCATCTATCAGGGCTCAGTTTGAACTAGCCTCCGAGTTATTGAAAAATAAGGATGCGGTGAGAGTAATTGTAAGGCCCGCTATTCCAAACAACAATCAAGATTAGAAAGTGTTCAATAGCGATGCACATATTGCATCATTTATCCAGTCATCTGTGGAATTCACTGATCAGCTGCAACCGAAGATCGTCGAAGCTTATGGGGATCAAGTTATCTAGCTGAAATCCAATAAGCTTCTGAGAGGCTTAGTGACTCTGGAGAGCTTGATTGATTTTGATGATGCGACAAGAGACAAAAGAAGGCTCGTAGCTCACAAGGGTGACTATACCGATTTGTATATCAGAGGAGAAAGAATGCTCAAGCTTGGGAAGGAATTTTCTCAGAAGAATAAGGATAGACTAAGGCACTTCTATGAAGAGTATCCGAGTGTAGTAGCCTGGTCATATGATGATCTTAAGGGATACGATCCCAGAATCATTGAGCATACAATTGAGCTGTCGAAAGGGGAAAAGATCGTTTGTCAAAGACAAAGGCATGTGAACCCAAAGATAGAATCTCTCATGTCACAGGAATTGAATAAATTGTTCCCATCTCAAATAGTGTTTCCAATCAAACAACGCACTTGGGTGTCAAACTTGGTACTGGTCCGAAAGAAGAATGGAGACATACGAGTGTGTGTAGACTTTCAAGACTTGAATAGAGCATCCTTAAAGGATCATTACCCCCTTCCTTCAATGGAGGTAATTCTACAAACCGTGGCTGGTTCCAAAATGTTTTCAATGTTGGATGGCTTTCTAGGCTACAATCGAATTTGGCTAAAAGAAGAAGACCAACACAAAATAGCGTTCACCACAAAGTGGGGAACATATGCATATGCCAAGATGCCTTTTGGACTCTTGAATGCCAGAGTTACCTTTCAGAGAGCCATGGATATAGCCTTCAAGGATTTAATCCATAAAATTATACTCATATATCTAGATGATTTGACAGTATTTTCAAAATGTTTCGATGATGACTTCGATCATTTAGAGCTTGTTTTCCAGAAGTGCCAGGAATTCAGGATTTCTTTAGACTCAAATAAATGTGTGTTCCGAGCTCCCCAGGGGAACCTATTGGGGTATGTTGTCTCAAAGAAGGGCATTTCCATTGATCTTGAAAGAGTTGATGCGATCTAAGAGCTTCTATTAGCTATAAACAAGAAGGGAGTGTAATCATTTCTAGGTAATGTCAACTTCATTAGCCAATTCTTTGCAGAATTTGCAAGGATCGTTTGACTTATTACCTTAATGCTGAAAAAGGATCAGACTTTCAAATGGACAGTGGAGGTTAGAAAATATTTTGAGCTTGTAAAGGAGGCTATTTCTTCTGCCCCTGTATCGGTCAACCCGGACCTATCAAAATATTTTATTATGTATGTTTTTGGTGGTGGCAATAATATTGCCACTGTACTTATGCAAAAATATGATGAAGATAAAATGGAGTCTCCTATTTCTTTCTACTCATGAACCTTAAAGGAGTATGAGGTAAAGTACAATTTTGTAGAAAAGCAGGCCTTTTCCATTATGAAGGGGATTAAGAAGTTGTGGCACTTGATATCATATAATAAAGTGATTGTTTGTGTACCTCATCCTAGTGTGCGGGAGTATATCATGGAAGGAAAAATCGTAGAGAAAAGAGCTAATTGGATCACTAAGATCCTAGAGTATGATATTGAAGTTAGGTCTATTGAGACTGTAAAAGGAAAGGGACCATGTGAGTACCTCATTGAAAATAGTGAACCAGCAACAAAGTTTGAAGCTCCGAAACCAATGTTATTGAATGAAGAAAAATCTTAGGGTGACTGGCTGGAGGATAGAATGAACTTCATGCAGATAGGAAGGTATCCAATCAATCTCCCTTCATTTAAAAGGCGTTTCTATCACTTACAAAATAGAAATTATGTTCTCTTGGAGGGTGTCCTGTTCAAAAGAAATTTTAATGGCATCTTGCTAAGGTGTGTAAATGAAGAACATGCCAAGAGAATATTAGATCAATATCACAATGGCCCAGGTAGAGGACTTTTTTCTGCAAGGACTACAACAATTAAAATTATATGTGCTGGTTATTTTTGGCCAACACTTTTCAATGATGCATTTTCATTAATTAATTCTTGCAATGAATGTCAGTTTAATGTCAGAAAGAGAAAGAATGCTGCCATGCCATTGAGGACAATATAGTAGAAGAACCTTTTGCTCAATGGGGTCTAGAATTCATTGGAATGATTAACCTTTTCTCCTTAGCTGGACACAGGTGGATATTGATGGCAATAGACTACTTCACCAGATGGAAAGAAGCAGTGCCATTGAAGAATGCAATGGAAGTAGAGATTGTTAACTTCCTGGAGGAGTTGGTAGCTAGATTTGGCCCATCAAAAATAATCATCTCCAAAAATGCCAAATCTTTCCTCAGCTCGAAGATGAGCCAGTTTGCACTAAAGTATGGATTTTTTCTAAAAACCTCTTCCAACTATTCTCCCCAGGGAAATAGCCTCACGGAGTCTACAAATAAAAACCTCATCAGTTTAATTAAGAGGATAGGCTTGGAACACTAGAGAGAATGGCATAAGAACCTCCAAATAGCATTGCGGGTAGACCGAATCATGCCAAAGCAAATACTAAAGACATCTCCTTATGAGATGGTGTAGGGAAAGGAGGAATTGCTGCGTATCGCCATTGAAATCCTTGCCCTATAGTTGCTTAAATCTCTAGAGATTGAACAAAACAAAGAAATGGAGGTACGGTTTTCTGAGCTACTCGAGGTTCAGAAAAAGAGAGAGCATGCCCTTGAGGTGATGAACAACCACCAGTAGGTGGTAAATAAATGGTTTGATAAAAAGGCATCAGATCAAAAGGTACAACGTGGGGACTTGGTGCTCAAGTTCAACAAGCACAAAGCAAAGCCTGGTCAGCACGGGAAATTTGATAGTCTCTGGGAAGGGCCTTTCAAAATTGTCCAGTGTAAACAATTCAACTCCTTCGAGTTGGAAGACATGGAAGGTAATGCCTTAAGTATTCCAGTTAATGGAATACATCTTAAGAAATTTAATTAATTTTTCCTATGTCATGGCTTTGTAAATTGTAAATATGTAATTATTTTTCCCTATTTAAATTTTTGAGGTCTTCTCAGTGCTTTATATTATAACAACAATAAGTGCAAGAAATTGAAAAACATTGTAAATGATCCAAGATTTGCAAAAAAACATATATTGTATATTTTGGCCGGAAGATTTACATTATATAAGATATGGGCCAGTGGCCTTGTATCGAAAATATATATATATCCACTATGGAGCGGAGGCTAGAAAAAGGGAAAAAACAAAATTAAGGACTATTTTTGTTCTCAGATCATCACGCATGTGATGGACCAACAATGGCAGCAATCGGTGACGCGATATTAGGGAACACCATTCTTTCAAAGTCCTCGTACCATTGGAGGTTTCAGAATGGTTTGATGTAATGCACCCGCATGAGGAAGTAGTAGCTGACACATACCTTGGCATGATGCTCCTCATGAGTGTCAACCTCAAAACCGAAGAGGAAGGGCCTGGTTGGCACGGGTCCTCCATGCAGCTGCAACAGACACAGGTTGCGAACTCAGGGGATCCCATGATCAAATTCAGCAGCACACACTATTTGCTCCAGCCCTCCGAGGTAGCGTCGCAGGAACACTCTCTTTTTCAGCTTCAAGATCTTGCATTTGGAGACATTGATATCCAACAATGAGGTGACAAAGTGAGATAAAATGCTCGTGTTGACCCAGTATTTTTCCTCATACGCTACGCAGTCCTTTCCAAGAACCCATTTAATTGCTTTCATGTTTAACAGGTTTTTCATGCCTGTCATGCGCTTTAAGCGTCTACACTAATTTTTCCTAGGAAAGCGGCTTGAGTCTTTTTACAAACAAGTCTTATTGGCATCTCCATACTGCTTGTTACTAGTGCTAGAAAATGAAAATTGCTAAATTAACTAAAGCTTGCTAAGCTAAGAATGCTAGGAATAATTGTTATTTGTAATGCTGCTAATGGCCCTATTTATAGACTGACCAAGGTTCACCTAATGTGGCAAGCCATAATTACAACAGAGGAAAAGTGTGTTGCATAAGCCTTGATTTTAAGTGCCGTGGTGTGTGAAGTGAAGGGAATAATCAGGTATAGTTGCAACTTTCTCTGTTGAAGTTGCCGAATTCATAAATATTGGCTAGGTGTCAACACAAGGAGTCATCGTCCAATCTAAATCAAGGAAAATATTTTAAGCAAGCTATTGGGTAATGCACTCAAGTACAATCAAGAAAATTAATAAATGCAAAAGGGCTTATGGAAGATTTGGCAAGGTATTCTTGGTCCACTGTCCAAGAAAAATTAGGCGCCACCTCATGTGAAGTCATGTCTCTAATATATGGAGAGTAATTTGGCAGTTTGCTGATATTTTTGCATGCATGAAAAGTTGGTGACGCATATAGCAACTAAATGTGAAAGGCTGGCACATACACTCGCTTGGCCGTTTTTCATGAAAATCAAAAAGCAGGTTGAGCATGCAAAGCACATTTATTGTGAAAGTTATCAAAAGATAAAATGGCTAGGTTATTCGCAAGAGAGAAAGAGTTTTTTAGAAATTAAATCATCTACAAAAATTTGCGAAGGTTCTTGTGAGTACAGAGAAATGGATGAGATTGCAAAAAGGTCAACATAGGCCCTAGCCCCAACAAGTATAGACGAGCAAAGAGTAAAGGTGCCCTGCGTAGAAATCGATGGCATGGAGTCTTATGCTACTCCAGGCATCCCAATAAATCCATGTTGGCCCTTCACCAGTCAGGTGGACCAGAGAATACTAAATACATTTCCATCTAGAAACCAGGCTTTGGTTTTAGAGAATTGGGATAATGTCTTTGATCTTGAGTTATCCCAGAATCCTAAGAGCCTTAGGGAAGCAACATGTGAGATAATGAAGAAATTAACGGACCCATTCTACAAGCGTCTATGGGACTATGGGCTTCTCCAATGTATGGTTCCCCTGGTACATTATTTCCCATAAATTATAACTTCTTGCATGATAGGCTTCGATCCAAACACCAGAGTGATAAGTGGAACTAATTTTAGGGTAATCATCAGCCCCGAAGCTATTCAGGATATGTTATGCATCCCGCTTCCCTTGATATGAGAGGTTGAAATTTTCGACATGAAAATGATGCATGATAAGTGGTGAGGGCTCAAGTTGGCACCACATTTTTACCACACTGAAACTGATCAACCAACAAACGTCTCAACACCACCCAAATTTCCATTTAGTCTGGGTGCTTTGAAGGCTGGGTCTTCTTCTATCTATTCTATGTTGGCGCTAGTGTGTGGTTTGGATATAGACAAGTAGGTTTTTAAGTTTCAGATGTGTCTCAGCTTTATGTTGAGAAAGAACGTGGCTCCGCTTCTGGATTTTGTGAGAGTTATTAGTGATGGGATTTGGAAACAGCTGCAAGACTTCCAAGTCGGTTCTAGGTTCAAATATCTCTCTTTCTTGGCCTCCTTAATATTACATCAGAATCCAAACTATTTCATGACATTTATGTCTCTGGCTGTTTTCGATGAGACTAGCAAAAGAAAGTCAGTTTCGACATGGACTCCTGTCATGTCAAAAAAATTTGATTACTATGCATTTTAAAATTTGTTCTTAGCCCCAACTTTGCAGGCTTTGGATAGAGCTAGGATCAACATGTTTGCACGCCTATCACCAAGACAAAAATCCTGGTTGGGAAAGCTTGTGCCACCCTGCGATTGGTTCTTTGGCACAGATTTCACTATGCTCCGCATGCGAGGTTTCACTTGGGAGCCCTTCTAGCTCCCACATTTTCTTTCTGATAGAGTGCTGGCCCTGGAAGTGATGAAGCAACTATGTGATATTGATAATGATTACTGTGGGGGAAAGAATTTAACCTCCTATTTGATATTGCCCGTCATGTTTGGTTTTGTGTCATTGATCAAGAAAATGACTTCAAAGATTCTATTTTCAAAGTTGGGTCATCTTGGGTTGGTGGTGATAAATGATACCTGACAACACAACCCTAAAAATAACTTATCAGAGGTTGGCATAAGAATCCCACATCAGCCTCAGTTATTTTGGGATCCTCAGAGATATGTTGAAGAGGGGAATCTAAGGTTATATGTAGGCCTTGAATATTTTCCTACTGAGGACATGCGATCACCGTGGCTGAACTATTACTACATAGAGGGGAAGGCCTACCCAAATTAGAAGATCAACCAGTCCTTGTGCAACCAATTGCAGAAGCTCGAATGGTGTCTTGAAAAAATTCGAGACTTCTAGATTTACCAATAGGAGATTAAGGCAACCACCAAGCTTTACAAAGAGGTGGCTCTTGATTAAATTTTTAATGAAATCTGGGAGGACGTGCATCTAGATGTAGAAAGGTCTCCAAACCCTTCAACATCAGAGCAACAATATATAAGGGAAGATATTGCCACGGAGCCCAGAGAATAAGTAACTCAGAATCCCCCTGCCATTGAGGAGAATCCAATGCATGAAGAAGATGCTAGTAAAAAGCCTGCGCATTAGGAGGATTCCTCAAGCGTGCAAGCGTCGAAGCCATCCAACTCTAAATCTACCAGGAAGTGGCCAAGCACTACTAGTAGTAGGAGGGTCATTATGGACCTTGAAGATTCTCTGGATGAAAAGCAAACACGAACAAGAGAATCTGATGCAGAGGAAGAGCAACATTTGGAGGAAGTAGTTGTATCATCTGTAGGTCCTCACAAGCCTCAGGTATCATTTCTTTCCTCTTCTCTCTACATTATGTCTCTAGTCTCTTGTTCGTCTACCCCAACTTTTTCATCTACACTAGTTTTCTCTCACTCCGCTGGACATCCCAAAATGTCTCTTCCCTGCCTCCTACCTCATCCCTCTCGCATCCCATCTGTTACTGCACCCCAGCCCAGCTGCTCACTTTGCTCAACACCTGTCCCCATCCCTCCCCCGCCTCACCAACCCGCCCAACCTCATCCACCCACTCCCACTGTAATAAGGCCCAGCAAACCACCTGGATGCACCTGTAGCATGCCATCCTTCCCGCCAGGCAACTCTCGAATTTAATTTTGCCGGGTAGGTCTGCATCCCTTCCCCAAAATATTTCTGTGAGTAAAAAGAGCACCCAGCCAACCAAAATGGAAAGCCAGATGAAAATTATTGGGAAGGCATAGCCTTCGGTGAACTGTTCAATGAGAGCTGCACTATTACTGCTCTAAAGATCAATTCTAATGTGATTTCATTTCAATACAGCCATATCGATATCGGTAAGAAACATCCGTAAGATACAAGGTTTATTTAAGGATATATCTCCAAAAGATTGTAAATCACTAATTACTCAAGCTAATCATGCCAGCAAGGAAAAGAGAGAGAAAATTCAAAGTCAAGGAAGGTCGAGATTCAGAATAAATATATACGCCCAGAAATGAATAAATCTACTTTGAGAAAGAAAGGAGTGTTTTGAGGTTAGATTGGGGAGTTGTCGCTATGAGACAGAAATCATCTCATCCCTCCAACATGAGGTTGAGAGAGGTAAGCAAATAATAGAAAAGCTCATACTGAACTGTGATAACTGAAAAGAAGGTATGAAGGAGCTTCGAAAGAGCACAAATGATGAAATAAATGAAATGAATGTCACTTTAGAGTTGGAGATTCAGAAAACAAAGT